>JAOTRO020119178.1:0-13524 GCA_028566515.2 Pyracantha coccinea | reverse complement strand
ATCTTTTGAGCACAACTGGATCAATGTGTATGGTCTATTAAAAAGATGGCAACAATGCTTACTAATTAAAGTTAATTAAGACAAGAATCAGTTTCATGGGAGTTTATCTATATATATAAAAATATATACATCTTATGCATTAATTTCTTCTACACTAATCTCTTGAATTTTATAGTTTTAAAGTAAGTGTGGTCATCTATCATCGGTCTTAATTCAACGGTGGAAGAGGACGAACGTTTGTTGTTTTATTTCTTTACCCATATTGCTGGATTAAAATCAAACAGTAAGTTATTACAATTTTTTTAAATGATAAAGTTTAGGAGAACGAGACTGATTGGTTCTTCAATCCCTTGCAAATTACATCATCTTCCATGTAAAATGTGGGTTTGTTAACCATATCCTCTCCAACTCTACCAACTTCAAATCATATCATGACAACTTTGAACTTGATGTGGTTTCTTAGAGATGACTGCACCAATTCACCTAACTCACTTTCTTCTATGTCAAATCTAATCTATCCCCAATATTTTACAATTAATTGGCTCACAAACTCCGAAATTGAGTTTAAAGCCTTTTTAGTGTGACAAATACCAACAAATTGATAGGAAAATATCATGTTTTGTCCTGTACTATTATCTGAAACCAGTCCCTAATAAGCTTATGTGTGCGTTATAAATTTCTTTCGATTCCCACCAGTAACTTTCCTACCAACAAATTGATAGGAAAAATGTTGTTTTCCACGACAAGTTTTGGGAATGTCATATCACAACATCCTCATATCACAATGTCTATGATCTTAAACCATTCCCTAATGTCATATCACAACATCGTTATCACTAAAATCAAATACAAGTATATTTCTTCATGTATATAACCAAGCTATTATTCAACCATCGATCTTTCATTCATTATGTGAATTATTCATGGTATTCATAATCGAAAAAGCTCTTTTAGCTAGAGCAGTTGCAACTAGTAAAATAAATGCAAATGTCACAAACAAGTACACCGAGAATTATTGTCTATAAAGGTCATATATAAATTCAAAGAAAAGAAAACTATGAAATTGTTAAGGTTATGTGGAACCAATAACCTCATACTGCCTCCGCTACTTACGTGCTCCCTGCAATGTTTTGTTAATTTGTTTCTGATTAGTGATTACACCATGTTTTCCACAACATAATCCTATCTCTCTCATGAAGAATTATTATAATTAGGATCGGTAAGGGAGGTTGAACCACATTAGTTGAGACTTCTCAAGATTAATGCCCTAAACATAGTAGTTAACATATAAGATGCCCAAATGAAGGCATGCACTAATACTATTGCTTACCTACCAAGACATGCATAGTATATATTATATAATATCCACACACAACATGATATAGGATTGTAACTTGTGACAACATACCAAATAGATCTTCCCAAAATGGTCCTCAATTGAACAAGTGGGGGAAAAGGAGGACCACCTTTCCCATACCTAAAGCCTCATAAGTCCTAACATGCCAATTTCATTATGGTGCATTTTCTCACCACACTAAAGTTGTCGTAATATTCACTACTTTATTTATTATTGTTGGTTGAATTTAATTTTTGAGATTTATATCTATTTACTGCACATATCTCAAAATCTAAATTCATTTAATGGTAATAAAAATAATAATGAACATCACCATCACTTAACGATGGTGTGCAAAAAAATTTTCATTCTGTTGTCACTTTTTTGCTTGGAGGTACTATCTCAACTCTTAAGTGGACTTATTCACCACCTACCACCATCCACTATGGTTTTTCAATTATTATATTTCTAGGACTGAAAAATAATGCAGAAATTAAGAAAAGAAATTATTAGGAAAATGATTTGAAGATCATCATTTCCTGGTGGCAAAGCCATTGGACCCTATGGATCGGTTATCATTTGTGGGCCAGGGTTGGCCTCAAACATGAGAAAGGTCAGCATAAGATTACATCTTTACCCTTCATTACTTCCAACTTAAAAGTTGAGCTGTTCTGGTTCCTGTATAGAGTTGGATGCAATAGCTTGTATCTAAGACATTGATGGGGACATGATTTTGGTTATAACATTTGTAAGTACAGGATAATCTTAAGGAGAATGACTACCTATAAATCCTCTTTGAATCTCACACTATGAAGTCTAGAGATCTAACAATTCGAACTATATTTCACGATTTTTATTCGTTATATTTCATTGGTCCATCTTATATATAATCTCTTTCTTCAACGTCTATATATCTCTCTTTCTTAAATGGTCCAGATTGCTAAACCTCTAAGCTTCAAAGTGTGAGATTCGGAGAGAACCTCAATCCGTTTGCACATGATCACCCGTTTAGACCAACACTCAGTCTTACACATTGGTCATGATTGTGTTGATGTATAGGGTTACACTTGTATACACATTCGTTACTTGGCATACAAGAAATATATGTGATGTTTTACAATAAACCTAAGCCGACTATACTAGCCCAGTGTGACAGGACGGATTCTCCTGTTCGAATACCAAACGACACAAATTTGCTTCATCTTTATCGAAAGGATTAATAGATAGATACAAACGTCAGCACAAAAAGGCTACACCAATTAATAGAGATGTTTAGGAGAATCTGATTAGACTAATGAAACCACAATTCATTTGTACCAACATGCCATGTATAGGAAAGATTCTGTGAGCAAATCGGAAAGAGTAATGTTCGGTAGGTCAAGTTTTTAAGTTAAATTTGTATACTATATGATGTGTTATAGAGTGATACGAGAGAGAATGTAATCATTACATGAGATAGTGGTGAGTCTCAAAATAAGAAATTATGTGTTATAAGACATATGGTCCGATTGTCGTACCTAAGACTTTCTCCATGTATAGGCAGAAGACATTACCTAAATCCCAATACTACTCCTCAAACAGTTTTAACTTTACCGTTTCTTTTAACACCAATTTACACCCAAAGCATAAGATGAACCCATGATACTATTCTCGCCCTTCCTTTCTCACTCATCAGAGTCACCACTCTGCTATTTTTGATCTGCTCTGCTCTCTCTCTCTCTCTCTCTCTCTCTACACTCACCAATCCACTCCGAATTCCAAATTCCAGAACCATAATCAAAATCTGTCTCATAAATGGAGGTCTCCTTACAAGGCAACCTCTGGGACTGTGTGGTGGAACTGACCAAAGGGGCACAGCAAAGGGGCAGTGATCCTCTGCTCTGGGTCATGCAGTTGTCCTCCAACTTGAACTCCATGGGAGTTTCTCTGCCCTCAGTGGAGCTAGCCAATGTGTTGGTCTCTCACATTTGCTGGGAAAACAACGTCCCCATTACTTGGAAGTTTCTGGAGAAGGCTCTGACGCTGAAGATTGTGCCCCCCATGCTTGTTCTTGCCCTGCTTTCACAAAAGTTTGTGCTTTTGCTCTCAAATTTGCTGTTTGAAGATTTTTGGTTTCGGGTTTTGGTTTTTCTGGGTGGGTTCTGATTAATGGAAATTACTTTTTGATAAACGATGAAGATAATCTACACTAAATTCGTCCTTAACTGCGAAGAAGGGAACTCAAACTTTGGAGCACTCTAGCCAACTTGGCTAATCGAGCTCTGCGGTTTTTGGGATTTTAAATGAGGTTCTTTTGAGACATTTTTTAGTTGGGATCAGTTAAAGGGTGTGAATTTGTTTAAAGGTTTCATCTTTTCTTCCACACACACAGAGAGTGCCCCCCACCCCCAGGGCCGCTGCGGAATGTTTGATTCATTGCTCTTTGTGTTTCAATGAGCTTTCTGTGTTTAATGATTTGTTTTCTGTGCTGTTTGTTTGGTTGCTGAGAAAATGAAGGGAGGGAAAGTAATACCAGAATCTTAAATATGTTGGTGATGGCGCGTTGCTTAGGACAAGTGGAGGATATGTTGGCTGAATTGTAGCAAATACTTGTGTGTTCAGTTGACTAGGAGGAGAAATTCATGTGTTGTACAAATACTCTTTTCTATTTTGCTTTTGAGTTTTTAAATTCAAGACTTTTCTCACCTTTCCCCCGCATTTTCAATTGTGCAATGGTCTCACATCTTTCTCCTTGTACTTGATTTGTTTCTCTCATAATGCAATTCGATTCTTCTCTAATTTCCATCTCGGTTTTCCCTGTCTTGATTATTCAGTATGATCGATGTTGTAGAAATTCTTTCTAAAAGAATGGATAACGAGTGAGCCGAGTTATTGTATTGCGATTAGACGTGTGGATGTGATCATGCTTATTTAATTTTCATTTTCTTGTGAACTCTATTGAATTCATGGATCACAATGTGCTACATTGATGAGCGAGTGTGGCATTGTTTATTATGTATTTGCAAAGTTTTATTTTGAAGTATCAGATGGCATGCAGATTACTGATCTTAGGCTGCATTGCTTGCCACTGATTTTCGGGTTTTGTTTCTGGTACTAGGTTTGGATAGTTGGGTTCTGTTTGTTTCTCCGGATCTAGTTATGTTCACTTTTTCTTAACTTGCTTTCGTATGGTTTCACTTGTGAGCAACTGGTTGCTCCCTTGCATTGTAGGAAAGTGGAAACTCTCATAATGGTCTTACTGTTGTCTACCATTCCTTCTGCAGGGTCATTCCAAGTCGACGTTCCCAGCCTGTGGCATATAGACTTTACATGGAACTCCTTAAGAGACACATTTTTACCCTTAAATCTCAGATAAACGGGCCAAATTATCAAATGTAAGTTTTCTCTAGTACAGAATGAGTATTTGCTTACATTGTACTGACAAGGGTGCTTACATTGTATCTGGAATTTGTACCTATATTCTTTGGACAGAATCATGAAATCGATAGAATCTATTCTTCATCTTTCCTGGAATTTTGGCTTGCGAGCAAGTGACCCAGGAATTCTTGTGGTTGAGTTTTTATTTTCAATTGTATGGCAACTGCTTGATGCATCATTAGATGATGAAGGATTGCTGAACTGTACCCTCGAAAAGAAGTCCAAATGGGCAATTGAACCTCAAGAAATGGAGATAGATTGTCATGGAAGTTATTATGAGAAGAGGAGCGAATACAATGAGATATTGCAGGAAACAAATACAGTCATGGCCATTGAGATAATTGGGAAATTTCTTCAAAATAATTTAACTTCAAGAATTCTTGACTTGGCTCGCCGAAACTTGTAAGTCCTTGTTCCCTTTAGCAATTGCTTCTATACTTCGTCCTAGTTCCCTTAAATTTATATGACTTTAATATTTGGTTTTCTCAAGCAGTGGATGGCCTTAGTACTCAACTTATATGCATACGGAATTTTTTGAATGTGCTTTCAACAGATTTCCTTCTACTTACGTTGGAACTTCGTTGTATGCATTGTGTTTTTTCATTTCGTTTGCCAGCAAGTCTGAATATTAAAGACTAACCTTTCCTTTCGCCAGTACCTTGATTAGTTTCCTTTTTGATCTTGCCCTTGACTGCAAGATTTTTCTTAACATGCCATCCCACTTTTTTCAGGCCTGTACATTGGACAAGTTTTGTTCAACGATTACAGATTCTTGGATCAAACTCATTAGCATTAAGAAATTCGAAAACTCTTACTGCAGAGGATCTTATAAACTTGACTTCAGATAGTCGCATGGTCTTGCCTCGAGAATGTAAAACAACTTCTTTGCTAAAGTATCATGCAGTGATGGTTTCTAGATCTCTGACTTCTACTGGTTTGTGTCACGGGGCTAGTCGTTCTGCTCTGTGGCTTCCTCTTGATCTTTTATTAGAAGATGCCATGGATGGATATCAAGTTGACGCAACAAGTGCTGTTGAAGTAATTACTGGTAAACACAAATTTTATCCCTTGTGCTTAAAGTAGTATTTTTTAAATTACGATTTGTTCTTATGAAACCAGTTCTGTGAGAATGAAAAAGCAATGTTTCGTTTTGTAGGTTTGATTAAAACCCTTCGAGCAATAAATGGCACAAGCTGGCATGATACTTTTTTAGGCCTTTGGATAGCAGCTCTTCGCCTTGTGCAGAGGGTTCGTTTCTGTTTTGAATAACCCTAAAATTTCTCCTCTTCTGTCTGAACTGTTAGCATATTTCCTGAACAAAAATCTTAATACTCCCTATAAACTTTGTACTAGCTTTATGTCATAGAAGTTTAAAACGACCAGACCCATATGTTGTAGAAGTTTAAGCAACTTGATTTTGGGTACTTCCGTCAACTTTGATTGCTGACTTGCAAAATTTCTTACAAAGTTCTAGAACTTTATGAGTTAGACATTACTGGCGGTTGAAATATTTGTTGTATTTTATCACTGGTCCCAAAAGCTTAGGTTGTTTACTCTCTTAAGATGTGAGTCACAACTATTTTATATTCCAGCACTTCTCTCACGTGCGGGTCTCATTTCATCGTTAGAACGTCCAACCTATGTATTGGGAGGTTCCAGTTGTAGGGATTTTAACTCAGAACCTTCTGCAGCTCTGCTGTGACACCATTGATGAATAAGTTGGTTTGCCATTTCTCTAAAAAAATCTTAAGCTGTTACTGTTAGAATTTACTCTATCTATGTTCTAAGAATTAGCACCAGATTTACTCAATTTTCTAAATATTATATTAGCTATGGCTTCTTGTTTATAGTTTTTTTTTTTTTAAAAAAAAATTTAATTCCTGCAGGAAAGGTATCCCATAGAGGGTCCTGTGCCTCGCCTAGACACTCGCTTATGCATGCTATTGAGTATCACAACGCTTGTGGTTGCTGATCTGATTGAGGAGGAAATTGCACCAACCAACAAAAATGAATGTGGCTCAATCAATGGCTGGAAAGAAAAAGAGGTTCCAAGACAGCGCCGCAATGATTTAGTCTCCAGCCTACAGACACTGGGTGATTATCAGGGTTTGCTGACTCCACCGCAGTGTGTTGTTTCCGCTGCCAATCAGGCTGCTGCAAGAGCAATGCTGTTCCTTTCAGGTGTCACTGTTGGGAGTGCTTACTTTGAGTGCGTCAGTATGAAAAACATGCCTATAAACTTCTGTGAGTAATATCTAGCTCTAATTCAATGTCAACAAGTCACTTCAACATGAAAATACTTTGTGACTTGTGAGTATCTTGTTATAAAGAGTTGGAAGCAGCAGAAAAATAAAATGAAAGGCTGTTTGGAGCATGGCGACACGGTTCACTAAAAAATTTCTTATCATTTTTTAAATGTCTACTGCTCTACATAAAAGCTCTTAGAACTGTGTTGCACGTTGTTGTCTATGGTTGTTGCGGTCTTGTATTCTTTTTCTTGTTGAGTTTTTTATTTCAGTCTTATTTTATTTTCCAATGTTGTTCCTGTTTCTATGTTTTGGTTTAGTATTCTAATCTTAGGTTTTTGTCTTTGTTTACAGCTGGAAACATGCGTCATTTGATAGTTGAGTCCTGTATTGCTAGAAATCTACTGGACACTTCTGCATATTCCTGGCCAGGTTATATTAACGGATGCATCAACCAGTTACCTCATCGCATGCCAACGCAAGGGCCTGATTGGTCGTCATTTATGTTGGGGGCTACGCTTACTCCAGCAATGGCTAATGCTTTGGTTTCCAGTCCTGCTTCAAGGTATACTAGCTTTAACATTTTAAATATGTTACATTTAGTAATTCATGTTGTAATTAAGTGGTTAGGAGGACTTCATTTCCACAATTTTTCATCGTTATACGCCAATGAGTAATTCCTTACAAGGATTAGTTCCTTGCTGCTTTTCTGGGGCTTGAAACCACTGTTCCTATGCTACATAAGTCAAATAAGTGGAAAGGCAGTTTTTTTCTCTCTCTCTGGTAAAATTGATTCGTTAAATTGGATTGCCACTTTCTGAAGGCGCATCAATAGATGATTTCTAAGTTATCGGTTTTTCAGTTCGTGCTTAAATGCACTAACTAGGATGGAGGTTTTAAACGGGTTTGCATTTGGTTCACAGGAGTTTAAGAATCTAATAATCTGACTGATGTCGTACATGGATACCTTTGGCCACTGGCGTTATGATTCCTATGTCTAAGTAGCGGGATAGTGTGCAAACTATTAAAAGGGGAACTCTGTATAGATAGATGACCTTTAGATTACCTTTTTAAACTTCTTTGACCATGGCCTGGTCTTCAGTTACTCCTTTTTCTTTCCTGAAGCCAGGTATATCAGATGCTCTTTTTTGTAAATTTACCCAAAGGTAAAGCTACTGAATTAAGCTCATGGATTTGATGGAAGCTTAGCAGAACTCGAGAGAGTATTTGAGGTTGCAGTCAATGGATCCAATGCTGAGAAGATTGCTGCTGCTACTGTTTTGTGCGGCACCTCATTAATTAGAGGATGGAATATACAGGTGAAAAACAATATTGTTAGGCTTGATATATATTTTGAATCCTTTGCCCACAATGCAGTAGCTTTTTCGCAGTTGCGTGTTTGAATACTAAGAGTTCTTGCCATTTCCTACGAATCACTCAACTTTCTAATTAACTTATGGTTCACATGTAATGCAGGAACATACTGCTCATTTTATCATTAGATTACTGTCCCCTCCAGTTCCCGCTAATTATTCTGGGGATGACAGCCATTTAATAGGTTATGCACCGATGCTGAATGTCCTCATTGTTGGAATAGGATCTGTTGACTGCGTTCAGATTTTCTCTTTACATGGCTTGGTACGTATAGTATATGTTTTACTTAACCAAAGGTCCAAACGTGACAGATACAGAATAATCTTGTTAGGGTTTGTCACATCCTAGATTCAGTGATTGAGCATACCCTTTACTTATAGCTAATTATTTTCCAACATTGACTGTTATCAAATTATCTACCTCAATAGTCAGTTTGGCATTTGAATTTGATGTGCCATGTTTGTGTTAGTTACGAGACCCTCACATCAGCTGTAAACTAACGTCATCTAATTTTCTTACCAGGTTCCACAACTTGCATGTTCATTGATGCCGATTTGTGAGGTGTTCGGTTCATGTGTTCCCAATGTCTCCTGGACTCTAACAACAGGAGAAGAAATCTCTGCTCATGCTGTGTTTTCGAATGCATTTACTCTCCTTTTGAAGCTGTGGAGGTTTAATCATCCTCCTCTTGAGCATGGGGTGGGAGATGTACCCACAGTTGCTTCCCGACTTACACCCGAGTACCTCCTGTCAGTGAGAAATTCTTACCTAGTATCTTCCGGGAGTGCTCACCAGGATCGAAATAAGAGGAGACTCTCTGCTGTTGCAAGTTCTTCATCTCCAGAACCCGTATTTGTGGACTCGTTTCCAAAATTAAAAGTTTGGTATCGGCAACATCAAGCATGTATAGCCTCAACTCTCTCTGGTCTTGTTCATGGAACACCCGTCCATCAGATTGTTGATGGGCTTCTTAACATGATGTTCACAAAGATTAATCGAGGAAGCCAGTCTTTAACTTCTGTCAATTCTCCAAGTAGTAGTTCTTCGGGACCTGGAAATGAAGACAGCTCTCTAAGACCTAAATTGCCAGCCTGGGATATCCTGGAAGCTGTTCCCTTTGTGGTTGATGCTGCTCTAACAGCCTGTGCTCATGGAAAACTTTCTCCTCGTGAGCTGGCTACAGGTTAGCCTTGTTTTCTCATCTCATTTTCTGTTGATGTTTTGCACAGATACTCGGGAAAATATATGAAATAGTTTTTAAATTGACTTTTCTTAAAACTAATCGCGAAAGTTTAGCTAACTATGGAACTCAATTTTAAAATGACTGAAGAGTTTTCACTATTTCAGGGCTTAAGGATTTGGTAGATTTTCTTCCGGCATCTTTGGCGACCATTGTGAGCTACTTTTGTGCTGAAGTAACTCGGGGTATTTGGAAACCAGTTTTTATGAATGGAACAGATTGGCCCAGTCCGGCTGTGAATTTATCTTATGTTGAGGAACAGATCAAAAAAATTCTAGCTGCTACCGGTGTTCATATCCCTAGCCTTGCAGCAGGTTTTCTCCTCTTACGAACTTATAACTAGATGAGCTATTACATTGTTTTGGGAGTGATTTCGTTTTCCATTTTCCCCATACTGTGGAGCTAGTTTTGTAATGTCGTCACCTCTAGTATTTTGACTGAGACTTAACTATTGCAGGTGGAAGCTCTCCAGCTACACTTCCACTGCCCCTAGCTGCCTTCGTGAGTCTTACTATTACTTACAAGATTGACCGAGCATCAGAACGCTTCCTCAGTTTGGCTGGCCCCACCTTGGAGTGCCTTGCAGCTGGTTGCCCCTGGCCTTGTATGCCAATTGTCGCATCGCTTTGGACTCAAAAGGCCAAGCGATGGAGCGACTTCCTTGTTTTTTCTGCCTCTCGGACTGTTTTCCTCCAGAACAGGGATTCAATGGTCCAGCTTCTTAAAAGCTGCTTTACTGCCACACTTGGCCTGAATGCCACTCCTATCTCAAGCAATGGTGGTGTTGGAGCGCTTCTTGGCCATGGATTTGGATCCCATTTCTGTGGTGTGATTTCCCCCGTCGCACCTGGGATCCTTTACCTACGCGTTTACAGATCGATTACAGATATTGTCTTCATGACAGAAGAGATTGTTACTATCTTGATGCATTCTGTACGAGAGATAGCATGCTGTGCTCGTCCTAAAGAGAGATTGGAGAAGTTGAAGACAAGAAGAAATGCAATGAGATATGAACAGGTTTCACTTGATGCAGCAATGTCTCGGGTGAAACTAGCAGCTTCACTCGGGGCATCTTTAGTATGGTTGACAGGAGGCTTGTGTCTGGTTCAGTCATTGATCACAGAAACCTTGCCTTCTTGGTTTATCTCTATGCATGGCTCCGAGCAGGAACAAGGGTCAGAGGGAATTGTTGCAATGCTTGGCGGCTATGCACTTGCATACTTTGCAGTGCTTGGTGGAGCCTTTGCGTGGGGCGTTGACTCGTCATCATCAGCATCAAAACGACGTCCAAAAATCCTACGTATCCACATGGAGTTCCTTGCAAGTGCACTTGATGGGAAGATATCACTTGGTTGTGATTCAGCAACATGGCGTGCCTATGTCTCGGGGTTTGTAACGCTAATGGTGAGTTGCACGCCTAATTGGGTGCTCGAGGTGGATGTAGACGTGTTGAGGAGACTGAGTAACGGTCTGAGGCAGTGGGGTGAGGAAGAGCTTGCTCTGGCCTTGCTGGGGATCGGAGGCGTCGGTACAATGGGAGCGGCCGCTGAGCTCATAGTCGAAAATGAGACGTAGACTCCATTTCCTCATCACAGCTTTAAGGTTTTAAGAGGTCGGATGTACATGTTAAAAATGGTTTTAGATTAGATTTATCGCCGGAAACATTTGCAGCATTTCGTAGCATTTTGAATCAAATAGTCAATCGGATCTGATCATTGTACGTAGGACCTAACTGTATTAGAGAGTTTGTAGCATATTTGTTGGTTTTGTGTGCCTAAATGGAGTTAACTCTTTCATTTTTTTTTTTACAATATATACTTCAAATTCTTTTGCAATAAGCTCTAAACACTTGACCCTTTAAACCCAATATGAGTTGTATAATCCGGATTAGGAACGTACGTTTATTGAGTACGTCATCGACAATGTGTTGACAATATTTCAACTTTTAATTAACAAAATGTACCGACATGTTAGGATCGGCATAACATTTTAGTTATCCCTAGAGAGAAGAAAAATGAATCAGTTTAACTGAATTTAAAGATCTGTACAAAATTGTTCTAAATTCTCAATTTTTTTTCCTCAACAATATTGAATCCAAATTCCAAGTGGCAATCTTGCAGCCAGTTTGACAGATCGTATCGCTTCAGTTGTTTCACGACCAAAAAAGCACACATGCACATCATGCACTGTCACAGAAGGAGAAGCAAAACCAAAAGACAATCCTTCAACGTTGTTCTGATTCTGCACCATCCGAAATCTCTCTCTCTCTCTCTCTCTCACCAGAAACAGCCCGAAACACTGGCCATTGTGATCGAGAAATGGAGGAGCCCAAACAGAGCAGCCTCTGGGACGCCGTGATAATGCAGACCAAGGAAGCTCAAGAAAATGGTAGTGATCCTCTTCTCTGCTCGATGGAAGTCTCATCGAATTTGAGCTCTGCCGGGGTGTCCCTGCTATCTATGGAGCTCGCCGGCGTGTTGGTATCGCATATTTGTTGGGAGAACAATGTGCCGATTATGCGGAAGTTTCTTGAGAAGGCCTTGGTTTTGAACATGGTGCCCTCCGTCTTGTTCTGGCTTTGCTTTCTTCCAGGTCAGTTTTGATTAAAGATCGAATGGTCAATATAACAAAACATACTGACATGATATTGGCACATTATCAACAATGTCGATACAAATCCATCCTTGAACAATTTACGTCGTGCACAGAAAATTCTCGTAAGGTATTACACTTTACAGTTGTTTTTGTTGGATGAAAACTGTTCGTATGTTGCATTTTTATGTAACAAATAAAACTCATGTTGCACCCCTAGTCGATATCATTGTAGTAGATGTCAACTTAATAAAGAACGGACGTTCCGCACAAAGAATTCTTGTCAGATAAATAAACTTTATAGTTGCTTTTCTTTTCTTTTCATGGGGTTATTCCAAATCGACTTGTCCAACAAATATGCTACAGACTCTTTATACTTGCTAACTTAATAAGGAACGAACCTTCCGCACAGAGAATTCTTGTAAGATAAATAAACTTTATAGTTACTTTTCTTTACATGGAGCTCCTCATGAGACATGCTTTTTCACTCAAATCTTAAGCGGCCTAATCATGAACGGTAAGTTTCTAGTTTCTTCACTTGTATTGATACAATATGAAAAAAATTACCTTTTACATTGTCTTATATAAGAAAGCCGGCTTGGGCCCAATTGGGAGTGATTCTGGAAGTGACAAAAGCACCTCTGATAAGTAATTCTAGCCTTCCCAGAATCACTTCTAAACCGGCATTTGGTGTATAATATAAATGTTTTTATGGAATTTTGTTGTACCCTATTATTTTTGCTTGCAATGTACAACTTATCTTCCTCATTCAGGGTTATGAGATCAATAGATACGATTCTTAATTTGTCCCAGATATTTGGGTTGCAAACAAGTGAAGCTGGGACTACTGTGGTTGCGTTCATCTTCTTAACCGTGTGGCAGTTGCTTGATTCATCGTTAGATGATGAGGGGTTACTGGAATGTGTTCCGGAAAAGAAGTCCATATGGCCAACTAAACCCCAAGACACGGACATAGATGGTCTCGAAAATCATCATGAGGAGAGGAATGAACAATATGACAGACTGCAAAATGTATTGGCTTCCAAGATTCTTAACTTTGCGAAACGAAACATGCATGTTGCCTTGCAATGCAAGTAATCATTTTACCCTCAGAAAAGTTTTTTTGTATGGGGGATAAATGCTTGATAGTTTTCTGCCACATTCTCAGGCTTAAACACTGGGAAGCTTTGGTAAAGCGACTGCAACTGCTTGCCGAAAACTCATCGACGAAAACTTTGAATGTTTTAAAACCCCAGCACCCTTATCATACAACATCACTGTGCCCCGGTGATCTCTCCAGTTTTAGGCTCTGCATTGCT
>JAOTRO020119082.1:0-13527 GCA_028566515.2 Pyracantha coccinea | reverse complement strand
GGGAGGAAGAGGTTTCAAGCAGCCATAACAAAGGTGAATAAGAGTTTTTTGGAAGAGAGTTGGAAGTAGCCATACAAATGGCTAAATGTATATATGACCTGGATGGGCCAGAAGATTTGTCATTACACTAAGATGCCAGGTTTAGATTCAACCTTAGTAGAACACATAATGCCTATTAAGGAGGGATATAAACCTGTAAAGAAAGCACCACGAAGGATGTTGAAAGAGATCGAAGAAAAAGTCAAAGAAGAAATTGAAAGGCTGGTAAAAGCTTGATATATTAGGCCTGCCAAATATGTCGAGTGGTTGGCCAACATTATACCTGTATTAAAAGCTATAACTAAAGCAATTCTGTGTTGTCTTGACGATAGAAACATTAATGGAGCCATGCCCAAAGATGAATATCCCATGCCCATGGCTGACCTATCTGTAGATGCAGTTGCAAAACACAAAGTCCTATCTTTTATGGAAAGGAATGCTGGTTATAATAAGATAAAAATGGCAAAAGTGGATATACATAAAACAACTTTTAGATGCCCAGGACATGTTGGAGCATATGAGTACTTAGTCATGCTATTCAGGCTAAAAAATACGGGTGCAACCTATCAAAGAGCAATGAATGCCATTTTTCACGACTTGATTGGCCATAGCATGAAAGTATACATAGATGACATCGTGGTAAAGTCTAAAACTGAAGAACATCATTTGGTAGATCTCAGACAAGCCTTAACAATAATGAGGATCCATAAGCTAAAAATGAATCCTAAGAAATGTACTTTTAGGGTCAGATCGGGCAACTTTTTAGGATTCCTTGTTCACCAAAGAGGGGTGGAGGTTGACAAGAACAAAGCTTGGGCAATAATGGAATCACCTTATCCCACCAATAAAGTGCAATTGCAAAGGCTGTTAGGGAAAATTAACTTCTTGAGGAGATTTACTGCTAACTTGGTGGGCAAAATTCAGCCGCTAACTCCTCTGCTAAGATTGAAAGACAAAGAAGAGTTTGAGTGGGGCTCACCACACCAAGGAGCCTTCGACAGAATAAAGGCTTACTTGGCCTCTCCATCAGTGCTAATGCCACCTCAGAGAGGGAAGCCTTTAAAGCTTTATATTTCTGCCTCTGAGAAATCAATAGGAAGCTAGCTGGCTCAAAACAATGAAGGTGGGAAGGAACAAGCAATTTACTACCACAGTAGAATCCTTACTGAGGTAGAAACAAGATATACGTCAGTAGAAAGGTTGTGTTTGGCTTTATACTTTATTGCCTGCAAGCTAAGGCATTACATGTTGCCACATTCACATTATTGCCAAGACTGATGTGATCAAGTACATGTTGTCAAAACCAATGCTAACTGGAAGGATTGGGAAGTGGATTCTAGCACTTTCAGAGTTCAACTTTCAATATGTGCCTCAAAGAGCAATTAAGGGACATGCAATTGCAAACTTCTTGGCTAAGCACCAAGAGTCTTAAAATGAGATTATTAACATCCTAGGAACTCTGGAGGTAGCCAATGTGTGAATCCTACCAAGCAAAGCCTTCTCGGGCAGAGAAGAATGGATCTAGTAAGAGATAAAAAAGAATAACTAGACTCTGGATCACTCATTAGAGATTGTATTTTGATGGTTCTTGCACTCAAAATGCTGTTGGAGCTGGGATTTTCATCATTGATCCCAAAGGTACTCACTATTGTTATTCATTCATTCTGGATTATCAAGGGAATACCAACAATCGGGCAGAGTACGAATCATTATAATTGGCCTAGAAATCTTAATGGAGTTTGGAGCATTTGAAGTCAAAGTGTTTGGTGATTCAGAGTTGGTGATCAATTAGCTAAGTAGGGAGTACAAGTGCAGACACATCACCATGGCCGGTTATTACTTGGTGGCCACTCAATTGTTAAGTTACTAGGGCACTGAAATATGAGTCAACCATATCCCCAGAGAATCAAATGCAAAGGACAATGAGATGGCACATTTGGCTTTTGGAGCACAGATCCAAGAAAGAAGATTCGAGGAAAAAGTGGAAGCACAAAGAGGAAACCTCCCTTCTATCTTTGATAGAGGATTCAACTTGGATGTAATGACTAAGGAGTCCAAGATGGAACATTTGAGATTACTTATTATTCAATACTTGAAAAATCCTTCTTTCCCCATAAGTAAAAAGAATAGGCAATAAGCGACTAAGCATGTCATGTGGGAGAAGAACCTGCTAAGGAAAACTCCAGATGGATTGTTGTTAAAATGCTTAGGTCAAGAGGAATCTATGAGAGTCATGGCTGAAGTACATGAAGGAATCTGTGCAACATATCAAGCGGGAACCAAGATGAGGTGGTTACTTAGGAGATATGGTTAATTCTGGCCCGATATGGAGAAAGACTGCAAGGCTTATGCAGGAGGATGTGAAGAATGTCAAAGACATGGATCTTTCCAACATGTGCCTCAGTGCCTTTGAACCCCATGGTTAAGCTTTGGCTCTTCAGAGGATGGGCAATGGACTTTATCAAGAAAATTCACCCAGCATCTAGCAAAAGACACACGTTCATAATTATGGCAACAAATTACTTCACCAAGTAGGTAGAAGCTTTAGCTGTGAAGACTATCACTTCTACTGCAGTCAAGAAGTTCATTGAAACCAAGATCTTACACAGATTTGGGGTGCCGGAGAGAATTGTCACAGACCACGGGCCATCTTTTATTTCAAGGGAAGTAGAAGAGTTTGCAAGTAAGTTCAAGATAAAGATGATCTAATCTAGTCCTTACTATCCCCAGTCATATGGTCAAGCAGAAGCCAGCAAAAAAGTCTTGGTGAACATTATCAAAAGAATGGTGGCAGATAGTCCAGAGAAGTGGCATGAGAAGTTGGGAGATACTTGTGGGCTTAAAGAACCTCCAAGAGGCCAGGAACTGGAACTACTCCTTATGCCTTAACCTTTGGGCAGGATGTTGTGCTCCCCATGGAGATAAATGTGAGTTCTGTTAGGATTCAAAACCAGTTTGGGTTGCACAATGGAGAATATATTCAGGCCATGTGTCAAGAAGTTGAAGATCTAGATGTAGCCCGAATTGAAGCTTTGAACAAGATTCAAGAAGGAAAGAAAGTTGTTGCCCGAGCATACAATAAGAAGGTGAAGCTGAAAAACTTCAAGAAAAAAGATTAGTTTGGAAAACAGTTTTGCCCTTAGGAGCTCAAGTTAGAGGCTTTGGAAAGTGGAGCCCTACTTGGGAGGGTCCTTTCATTATAAGCAAAGTGCTAGATAAATGAGGATATTACTTGGCAGATTTGGAAGGGAACTTGTAAAGGTATCCAATTAATGCTAAGTTTTTAAAGAAGTACCATCCAAATTTATGGGATGTGAGAGACTGTTATATTGAAGAGGCCTAAGCAAGTTTGGAAGGTTTGAAGTTAGGTTACTATTGTTAGAGCTCAAGATGAGATAAAGATAAAGATAAAGAGGAATTCAACTTATTTCATGTAAAAAGATTACAAGTGATCCTAGCCTAACAACTTTGCATCTTCGACCAAGGCAGCTATTCTGGAATAATAAGTTTGGACGATGGTAAAAATTCTGCATGGTTTTCCTAGATACATAGTGCTATTGGCAAGTTGGTTCTTTGAGTCCTCCATTTCATGAGAAATTTTCTCCATCTATTCCACTTTCTTGAAAAGATAATTGGTTAGGCTCATCTTCTCGGCCTTGAGTGAAGAAAGTTGCTCTTCCAATCTTTGGATCTCAGAATCAACCACTGCGATCCTATCTTTCATCACTGATCCTTCTTTCGCCAACTGCTGAAGAGTAGCTGAGGTCTGCATGTGTTTTTCTTGGAAGCATCTAACTCTGTTGGATGCCCGCTCTGCCTTCTGATGCTGATCCCTCAGTGCCCGTATATTCTCAAAGAAACTAAGAATGACTCGTATTGAGCCTTTAATAGTAACTAGGCTTTGTAGAGCTTGGTGAGGGCCTTCTCAGCGTCATGAAAAATTTGAGACTGAAAAAGGCAGTGAAGTCCCTCTTCATCCAATCTTTGAAGATTTGACAAGCATTTATGAGGAGATGAGACTCGGATGAAGGCGAAAGAGATTGCAACTTGGTTTTGATTTGCTCGAACTTCTTGACAAGCTCGGGCAAAGATGTTGCTGAAGAAGTAGATGACAGTGGAGTGGGCACTTCTCCAACGCCTTCAGCAGCAGTAGAGGAGGCATCCTCAGTTGATTGAGAAAGAAGGATATCAGAAGCAGAAGCATAAATGGAAGTTGTAGCAGTAGTTTTGACCTTCTTCTTAGGCATACGGATAGGGATCCCTTTGACCCCAGAAGTTAAAGGAGGACGGGGAAGATCTTTATTACGTACCAAGAGAGATAGAGATTTGCCCGAACCTTCCCAGAACCTTGTTGCAACCAAGGGAGATAAATTAAGAAAAGAGTTTATAATTCAGAATAGAGAAAGACGAGACTAGATAAGTCCATATACCTGAGTTGAGCTCAGAACCTTGGAAGGAGATGGAGGAGGAGTTGCTTTTTTTCAGTTGCGGGGAAGGACCATCCATGCTTGCTGAAGAGGGAGAGATAATGCCCGAGCCCTCACCAAAGGCTTATAAACATAAAAAAGACAAGTGTTAGGAAAATAGTTTGCAAAAAATAAAAAGCAAAAGTGTAAATAATAATATACCTGAGGTTGAGAGATGATCGCTTGTGAAGCAATAACTACATTAGGAGAAGCTGCCTGAGAAGCCTGCGGGCTAGTCGCCTCTGAGACCATAGGGATCTTAGGGACTACAGGCTCCCCAAAGGCAGATGCTGCTAGTTGATGAGATTTTTGTGTTGGGGAAGGCTAAAAAAGAAAAAAAATGGCAAAAGAAGATAAATATAGTAAAAGAAAGGAACTCTAAACATAAGAAGGACACAATAAGTACTCACTGGATTACTATTTTCTTCTACAAAGTGTAACATCTCCCCAGTTGACGGGTCAAACTAGGAAGTAGGGACCACCACTAGGGAAGGAAAGGTTGAAGGAATAAAAGAAGAACCTTGCCTGACCTGAGAAGCGGACTCTCCAACCTTAGCCTACAAAAGTAAAAGATAATTGTTAAAGCTCTGGGATTGGTAAAGATACAAGTCTATAGAATAAAAAAGATATATACTTTTGAAGACTTAGCCTGATGAGGATAAGCTTCTACCATTCAGGCTGGAGGTGAAAAGGCCTTAGGTAGAGAAATCCTTTCTTCCCTTATGGGCTATTTCAGGTGATCGGACATAGAGTTAAGAAAAGGAAGAAGTTAAAGGAATAAGCTCGAGAAGCAGGCCATACCTTTAGGGCTTCCAGGGTGGAATCTTCCAGATTTTTGGCATGTTGATACATCTCAGCCCCCAAAGGATCTTCCCTTGTGACGACAATCGGCTTCTTGGTTGCTTAAGGCCCTAGATTTGAAGAAAATGGAGTTGTTAGCTCTCAATATGAAAATGCACGTAAGAAAGGAAGGTTGAAACAAGATTCACTTATTAGAAGCCTTCTGTTTCTTCCAGCACACCTCAGTTACTGAAACGGAATGCGTAGAGGCTTTAGATGCCTGTGCCCTTGTCCTCTTCTTTGTTAGGATTTCCTGTGAACCAGGAATGAAGAGTTGAGCTCGAGGCCGTTCTTCGGCTCAGACTCTGAAGTCTGCACTACCATTGCTCGAGTCTCCACCACGGGCTCAACCTCGCATTCCAAGTCTGCAAGATGCTCGAAGACGTCCCCACTTGCTCCAGTACCTCGTCTCTCTACCTTAGTTGTGGCTTCTTGGAGTACAAAAGCATCTACAGTATCTTCATCTTGCCTGACTTCCATATTTGTGGGATTGTCTTGGGCTGCAAGTATAAAGAACCAAGGAAAGAATTAGAAGAGCGCAGATTCATGAAAATTTCATAAAATACAAGTTAAAGAGGTAAAAGATACCTATCAGAAAAAGTTAATTCTTCTGATGAATCATTTCTTTCCAATTCTCGAGCTCGCCCGAGTTAGGGTAGGATTTAATTGAAAGTTGTTTGAAAATGCGATCATGAGCCTCACATAAATCTCCTCCATACTTCTTGCTCCATTTTGCTTCCCACCAGAAAGAAAAGGTTGAGGTGCATTCAAAATTGAGAACCATGGGTTTTGGGACAACCTTGGTTATAACCATGAGGCTGTGTCGGGCAGCTTAGAAAGTGACTGCTGGAGGAGAGTGGAGATAGTATGAAGTGCCACATTGAACTGAGTCGAAAAAGGAATTGGAATGGCTTGCCTAAAGCCTAACTGCCTGCTGCAGAAGTTTCGGTGATAAACTTCTAGCCCTCGTTCATAGCAGTCGCTCCTTACTCCTCAAGCCAAATCCCTTGACTGGATACATCTTGAATTTCTCTCTGCAGAAGGGGCTGCTGTCTTCTTAAAAAACATCTTGGAAAACTTGATTGGAGAACCAAGGGTATCTCCTAAGCATGGAGGCCCCCAATTCCAGATTTGCTCAAGTCTTGCAGACTCTAAAGAAATAAAGGCAGGAAAATGTGTAATGATTGGTTGGAGAAGCTTCTGCTAGAATTCGGGCAGGGGCTACTCCTTAAGGGAATTTGAGGTTGGGAGCCCGAAACTCGGGGAAATACCATTGAAGCCAAAGCTGAATCATCCAAGTTGGACCATTGAGGTTGGTTTTAAATGGTTCTCCCCGAGTTATCTCGAAAAGTTGATGGTAGAGATGAAAGAGGAAGAGGGGGCCCGTGGCCACATCATTGGAGTTGTACTGCGCTTCTACTAGAAGGATCCATTCAACTTTTACTCCCTTGGACTTGTTAGGGAAGACGTGCTTATTGGGCCATTATAGTAGAAAATACATGTGCTCTTGGTCTCTGTTGGCGTTAGGGGATGAGGGGCCAAAAGGGGACTTGCCTGAAGCCCAGCACCGGGCCCAAAAGACAAATTGAAGCCTTCTCAGCCAGGATACAAGCCACGTGCTTACCATCGAAATGACAAGTGATGGAGACTAACCTACTACCAGCTAAATAACACTTTCTAGAGTCATTCCAAGTAAAAAGCCGATGACTCACTACCCTCCAAGTGTTTTCGGGTAAGAACAAAGTCACGATAGTCAGGCTTATTTATCTATAAAAGAAGGAAGAGGCCCCAGAGACAAAGACACTTAACCAATGAAACAAACAAACATACAAACTCTGCTCTCAAGCCAGATTTGCATCCAAAAGCTGTAATTAGGCCAGATCTTAGATCTTTTAGTAACAAGCTATCTCTTGTCTAGTGAAAAAGCTTTACTATTCCCCTCAGTGGTGTAGTATCAATTCCCTTGTGACCATCCATCCTTTTTTAGCATATAAACCCTGTAATCTCAAAGAGAAGTGACTGCAAGAAGTTCAACATTGTCATACAAGGTGAAATCTTGCCCCAAGATCTTTGATTGTTTGCTAAATTAGTAGATCTATGGCTTAATTCCTTCTCCAGGATGTATTCAAGTTATTTCCATATGTTTTTCTATTTTAAAAGTCTCATATGCATCTGGATTCGGTTAGTTTAATGGATATGTTTTCATTAAAAGCAATCTAGGACCAAACAAATGATGTAAGGGGATCTGAACTCCCTTCATTCGAACATACAAGACTATGAACTAAAAGTCATTGTTCACAAGGCAAGAAAAGAACTTAATGTGGACTTAACCCATCCACGACAATCCTTTGATAACAAGAAGTCCGAGTAACTTGGGGCGCAAGTAATCGACTGAGATAGTAGTGGCACGCCTAGCACTTACTTAGTTTTGATTGCGAGCCTCAAGGCCTACACCTAAGGCCCCACAAAGGCACATGTCAGAGCTAACTTTGCCTTCTTCTTGTAGCACATCATTAAGCAAGAGCCCTACTACACATCCAAAGTGCCAATCCCTTGGAGAGCTGTGCTGAGGACTGAGGACCCTTCTCCACAAAAATCTTCACCCAAACATAGTTTTAGCACGCCCTCTGGGACACACTTAGCCTTGTATGCCAAAGAAGAAAGAAGGAGAAAACCTTTAGGTGGAACACAAAATACGAACCACCCCAATGTCTACCAAGATCAAGAATGACAAATCATCCAGAAGATTTTCCCTCCATGTAAGGACTAGCTATTCTAGGAAGCCCGAGCTCATCCGAGAAGTCGGGAGGGAAGATGACCAATGAAGACTTGCAAGCCACTATGATGCAAATACTGAAAACTATGGATAATATCACTCTGGAAATCAGAGGAGAAGTAAGCAGACTCTGTTATTTAATAAGGAGTTTGCAAAGAAGATTAGATATGGGGTACTCTACTCCAAAGAAGGGTTATGCTAGGGAAGTTATGAGAGAATAGAGCCTTGAGAAAGAACTAGTTATCCCCCTATTTCCTTTGCTTGAGGAAAAGAGGGATAAAGGAAAAAACAAGGAGGAATCTGGAGCTAGTCAGCCAGTGTTGGTGGAAATCCTAGAATCGGAGTTGCCTGACCCCCTATTATTTTCACTAGATAGTAGAGGGCATAGCGGACAAGAAAGAAAAAAGTATGGGATGCTCAGTCAATCGGAGAATCCAGTGTGAAAGGTGAGCCTACCAAGGTAGACAAGCCTCCTCCTTATAGGCCCCCATCATTGGCCAGTAAAGGAGGGGATGCCAAATGGAAGAAGCCCGAACCATGGAAGGAAACTTTCTTGGGCAATGATACGTAGCCCGAAGTGGGAACCTCCGCATACCCCATACAACAATGCGGCTAACCAGCATCTCAGAGATGAGCTAGCCGAGTTGAGGAGGATGGTGGCCTAGAATGCTCAACCCCAAGCTCATTCGCTGTTCAGGATTACCTACCAGAAGTCATACCCGGAGTATATTTATGAGCAGAATCCTTTTTCACTCAACTTGAAATGCCTGTATTTCCTACTTTTAGTGGGGAGTATGGCAATGTATCCTCTAGAGATTACATCTTCAAGTTGTCCAACCATTGCATGGCATTCAAAGATAATCCTAATGATAAGTTAAGGTTGTTTGGGAACTCATTAGTTAGCCTAACATCTCAATGGTATTCTCTATTGCCCCTAAATTATATTTCTAACTGGCGGTAAATGGAGATGGCTTTCCATGAGTAGTTCTACAGGATGGAGCCGGAGATGTCTATCAATGACCTAGTGGAAGTGAAAGAATATGAACATGAGTCTACAGAGGACTTCATGATGAGGTTCAGGAGGACAAGGATGAGGTGCCAATTCCCTATCAATCATGCTCAACTCATATCCATTGCTCAGAAGGCCTTAAGGATGCCTTTGAGGAAGAAGTCTTATAATGTACAGTTCAATGAGTTGCAAGAATTGGTGATTGCTGCCACGAAGTATAAGAAGCTGTTGCTTGAGGAACAGCAAGTGAATCACTCATCTAAGGCTCCTTCTTTTTACAAGAATAAAGTTGCAATTCATCAAGTGGAGTTTGAAGAGGAAGTTCCAGAAGACAGTGATGGCCATAGAAAAGAAGGGATGGACATGTGTGCGGCAGAGATGACTACCCCCTTTAAACCTTTAATAGTGAAAGGGTTAGGCCAACCAGTCAAGGATTAGAAAGTTGTGATGAATGATGGAGGATTTGTCCCCATGAAACCCTCCAAATAGCTATTCTTTCGATTTAACCAAGGCCTCAGAAATCTATAAAGAGTTGGTGTGGGCAAGAGTGATTGTGCCCAACAAAAAAGTGCCAAAACCAGAAGAACTAAGAGGAAAAAAGTATTGCAAGCTGTATTATACTTTCAATCACTACATAACCAACTATGTCTAGTTGAGAGATTTGATACAAGACCTTATAGTGAAAGGAAAGTTGCTATTGGAAAAACCGCAGGCCAACATGATGATTGACAGAGATCCTTTCCCAGAATCCCCAATAAACATGACCAAGTTGATTTGGGCTGAGAAAGAGAAAGAAAAGGCCACCTGGGAAGTAAAAGCAGAAATAAGGTAAGTTGACAGGCCAACAGAATGAGCTATCAAGCTGCCCGAGAAGCCCAAAGCAGCCATAGTCAAAAGAGTGGTATTATGTAGCAAGTGCCAGTGTGAGTGTGAGTTAGAAGTGCTAGTGCAAGTGCCAGTGTGAATGTGAGTGTGAGCTATCAGGAGTTATTATTGATCAAGAGTTGATCAGAATAAGAGAGAAATAATAGCAAAAAGCTCGTAGAAACATCATGCGGGCAGCTGAGAAAGAGACCTCCAAGAATGTTTTCCAAAGGTTGGGAGGAGATTATGAAGCCTGTCAGAGGTATTTAGAAATTATGAAGCCTCTGAAGAAGGGGAAGACAAAGAGGCCAAGATACTAAGAGGGGTGGATGTGAGGCCACCCCAACCAAGCTATGCCGGTGGAGATGTCAAAAGAAGGGAAATGATAGTGAGACCAGTCACAAAGAAGAACCCTGCCCGACTTGGGAGGAAATGGTACGTGGTTGGAAAGGATGGGAGGCCTATCAAAGAAATAGAAGCCTCTATCATCAAGAGGGTCCAGAGGCAGCACAAAACGCATATGAACTCACTAAAAGTCGCTGCTATATCAGAAACTTTTGAGAATGTGAAGTTTGAGAAAACACGTCTTGGGGGAAGACGTCAACTTCAATGGAAGAGCAAGAAAGAGGTAGAAAAGGCTAATAGCAAGACTGACAGGGATGAAGATCATGATAGAGGTTGATTACTTAGCAACAAAACCTATGAAGGCACATGTTAGTGTAGAAGAAGCAGTTAAAGATGAGTCAGGCCGAACTAGTTTACCCAAGCTCACAAAGAAGGAGCCCGATAGAGTATACTTGGAAAGAATGGTCTTCAGTCACCTGAGCTTAACCATAGCTAACCATCTCAAGCCTATTTATGTAACTGCTCATTTGGAGGGTTTTGATTGATGGAGGAGTTGCGGTCAATGTGTTGCCTTATAAGTAGATGAAGAAGGTGTGTAGAAGTGAGGATGGTATCATCTCTACGGACCTAATAGTTTCCAGCTTATCTGGAGCCATCACTAAAACCCATAGGATATTGTTGTTGGAGGTTGTCTTGGGCTCCAAGCAAATCATGTTAGCCTTATTTGTTATGGATAGTACTATGGAGCTTTACTAGGCCAAGACTAGATTCATCAGAGTCTCTGTGTGCCTTCTACCCTGCATCAACAAGTAGTGGTTTACCATGAAGAATGAGCCGTGGGACAATGATTTTGGGAAATGGTGAAGGCCGAGTCACGACCATTCCTTCCCACATCCAATGTAGCAAAAGCCAATTTTTACAATCCTAGTATTGGGATTTTCAAGTGTTTAGGAGTTGATGAGAACGGCTGCCCGACTAAGGCGATGGCCCAAAAGCTTGTGGAACAAGGGATGTTCCTCATAGAGGAAGAATGGATAGACCCCATATTTTCCTAACTCCCCAACACCAGTGATGTTAAAATAAAGGAGAAAGGACTAAGTAGTTGCAGTCAGGTCTTTAATCAAAAGAGATTGTTAGTGTATGGGAGAGAGAAAGCAAGAGAATGAGAACTGTTGCCCGAGCATACAAAAAGAAGGTAAAATCAAACACCTTCAATGAAGAAGAGTTAGTAGTCTTTAACAAAAGAGATTGTTAGTGTATGGGAGAGGGAAAGCAAGAGAATGAGAACTGTTGCCCGAGCATACAACAAGAAGGTAAAATTAAACACCTTCAAGGAAGGAGAGTTAGTGGGGAAAGCAATTCTGCCCCTAGGAGCTCAAGTTAGAGGTTTTGGTAAATGGACTCCTACTTGGAAAAGATCTTCTGTTATTCACCAGGCACTGGATAAGGAAGGAAAACTTGCAAAGGCATCTAGTTAATGCTAAGTTTTAAAAATTATGTTATCCAACTCTCCGGGATGTTAGAGATTGTTATATTGAAGAGAGGTAGTGATTTTAAAGAGAAGTAAAGATTAGATGGTGCAGCAAGACTTCAATGTAAAGTCAAAGGTGGAGACAAAGAAGAGATTCATTTTATTGATTACAAAGATCTTAGCCTAACAATTTTGCATCCTCGACTAAGGCTGTTATTCTGGAAAAGTAAGTCTGCATAATAGTAAATATTCTGCTTGGTTCTCCTAGATACATATTGCTATTTGTAAGTTGGTTCCTCGAATCCTCCACTTTTTGGGAAATCTTCTCCATATCTTCCACTTTCTTGGAAAGATGATTGGTTAAGCTAATCTTCTCAGCCTTGAGTGAAGAAAGTTGTTCTTCCAATCTTTGGATCTTAGAGTCAACCCCTACAATCCTATCTTCCATCACTGATCCTTCCTCCACCAACTGCTAGAGAATAGCTGAGCTCTTCACGTGCTTTTCCTGAAAGCACTTCACTCTATTGGATGCCCGCTTCACTTTTAGGTGATGGTCCCTTAATATCAGCAGGTTCTCAAAAAAGTTAAGAAAGGACTCATACCGAACCTTTGTCTTTAATTGAGCTTTATAGAGTTTGGTAAGAGCCTTCTCAGCTTCATGAACAACCTTAAGGCTGAAGGAAGTTGTGAAGTCTCTTTTCATCCAATCTTTCAAGATTCGGCGAGCATTTAGAAGAAGAAGAGACTCGGATTAAGGTGAAGGAGATTGCAGCTAGGTCTTGATTTGCCCAAACTTCTTAACTGGCTTGGACAAGGACGTTGTTGAAGTAAAAGATGACCGAGGTGGGGGCATCTTTCCAAACCTTCAGCAATAATGGAAGGGGTAGCCTCAGTTGTCGTAGGAGAAAGAATCTCAAGAGCTGGAGCAGGAATAGAAGCACCAGCAACTTTGACCTTTTTATTTGACTTGGGGATAGGGGTCCTTGTGACCCCAAAAGCTAAAGGAGGTCGTGGAAGTTCCATCTTGCGCATTAGACGTGGAGAAGAGTTGCATGAATCCTCTCCAAAGCCCTATTGCAAAACTAAGAAAAACAAAGTTGGGAGAGGGCTTACAATTCAGAATAAAGTAAGGTAAGATGAGAGAAGTCAATATACCTGAATAGAGCCCAAATTGGAAAGAGGAGTTGTAACATTGGATTGATGAGGAAGATCACATTTACAAGTAAGAAGAGAAAAAATGGTGTCGGAGCCTTCACCAGAGGCCTATGAAATTGAAAAAGAGAAATGTCAACAGACTAACTCGTGTACAAAATGAAAACAGAAGAAGAAAAACCTCCATACCTTAGCAAGACCCTGAGAAAGAGCCGGCAAGATAGCAGCTTGGGAAGCCCGCGAGTTAGTCACCTCTGAGACCATATGGATCTCAAGGACTACGAGTTCCCCAAATGCAGATGTTGTTGGGTGATAAGAGGTTTGTGCAGGGGAAGACTAAGAAGAGTAAAAAGAGAATAAGTATAAGAGGAGAGAGATTTCAAGCATAAAAAGTGCTAGAATAACAGATACTCACCAAGTTATTATCCTCATCTACAAAATGTAGCATTTCCCATGTCTCTGGATTGAATTGGGAGGTTGCAGTGACTAACCTTAACCTACAAAAGTAAATAAAATAAAATAAAAGTGTTAAAGCTCTGAGATTGGTAAAGATACAATTCTAAAG
>JAOTRO020119016.1:0-13529 GCA_028566515.2 Pyracantha coccinea | reverse complement strand
GTTGACAACTAAGTGTCACGCAAGGACATTTTGCGCAATGAAGACTGTCGTCACACAAAACAGCTTAGCACAACGAAGGTACATCTTAGTCGCCCAATGTTGGAAAAAAAAAACGGTGAAAGTTTTGGTTTGGCGCCAAAAGCTTGCGTGACACACAAACCGCGTCGCACAAACAGCCTTTGCGCAACGTTTTGTTTCACCGTCGCGCAAGGACTATTTGCACGACACGTTATATTCGTCACGCAAGTTTTTCGTGCCAAACCAAGACTTCAACCGCCTTTTTTTTCAAACATTGCGCGACGAAGGTGTACCTTCATTGCACTAAGCTATTTTGCGCAACGGCAGTCTTCATCGCGCAAAGTCTCATCGCTCAAAATGCCATTGTGTGATGCTTAGTTGTTAATGCTAAGCTGTTCAAGCTCTTAAAGTCACTCACGTCCTTCGTTGTGGAACAAAACCCTAAACCATAACCACTAAAAGCACAAAACGTTGATGACAGAACATCAAACAATTGTGCATGTGAATTCATTTTACAGAGAATGAACAGTACAATCCTACGTGCAATCAAATTATCAAAGAATACATGGGCGGAAGGTATGGGCTATTTAACCCCACCAAATGACAATATTATAAATTGAATAGAGAATAGGAGAGAAGTTTTGTTTCATATTTGGATTCCAGTTCCTTTGCTTCTTCATTGCGTTTTGTTCGGTGTGAAGAAGACGAGTTTGTAGAACTTATGAAGGGTTTGATGTGAGGTTTAAGTAGAATTTGTAGGATGTATATAGAGCATGTGGTGTGTGAGGGTAGCATAGAAAAGCACGTGAGGTGTATTAAGATAAATTTTTATTTAAAAAGTATATGTGAAGTGTATTAAGCATGTAGGGTGTAGGGTGTAGTCAACAAAATGTGGGTGTGAATAAAAAAACCTTTTGGTATCTAAAGTAGGATTTCAATTAACTTTTTTTAAGCCTACAAACTAAGGAACCTGATTCTTAATTCAGTAATACACTAGCTAGTAGCAGCTAGATCAATGACCTAGTTACTGATTTGGCTATCAACTCAGGTTTGATATAGGATGGCTTCTTTTTCTTTTAAAAAAAAATGTGGGAGGGATTCTAACATGGGGTCTCTTTTATTTTTGGGAAGAAAAATATCACTCAACAATAGCTATGGATGCAAATTAGGGCCAACAAATATCATCATTTAAGCAATTGAAATTACCAAATGACCAAAATATGTAACAACATGAAAAACTATTGCCAGATTCCTTAATACTCAAAGGGACGTATAGCTCAAGCTGCGAATGGCATTTGCCCCTCCTACGGTTTGCCTACATAGAAAAAACAGGTTACATATTGTCGCACGTCCGTTTAAAACAAATGTTAACAAATATTACAAGTAGTTCCCCTATATGCTTGATAAACTTGTTTAAAACAATAGTTAAAAAAAATTATAGGGATTTTTGCTCTTGTTTAGTCAATTGAATACAGTAGTGGAAGCATTTCAACTTATGTACCATATATATGTACATAGTTATTATTCATCACATAAATAGTACTAACTTTTATATAGCAATCACATTGGTCCAGAAACATATAAATGTGTATATATCCATTGAAAATGGAAAGGACAGAAATTATCTCATTACAATCAAAACCTAAATAATACTCACGAGGTACATCATTGTTGCATCTAACGACCATATAATGCTTTGAATTTCTTATCAGCATGAAATTAGTTATCAACCGTTTTAACAAACTGAAAGCGGAGCATCAACTGTTGAATCTTTCTTCAGAAGTCAAGGTAACCGCTCAACAAAAACAGCTGCAATTTTCTTTCTGTTGAATACCTCCAATTATTCTGAATAAAGGAATTATATCTATCTGATACTGTCAGCTAGCCAGATTTGCTTTCATATAATTTTTTATGTTGTACTTATGCCTAAGCATGCATACCACTTCTTTAGTTACGTAGCTTTATGGTTTTGCCTATGTATAGTAACAAACATTAGCAAACATATATAATCTCTCCTAAACAATGTTGGATTATATCCCTTGAGAGAGATTATAGACAAGCAAACATAAAAATAGTGAGAGCTAGCTCTCTAAGTGCCAGTAGTCTTTCTTAGTCATGAATTTAACTATATAGGAAAGTACATGATGGGATTAGTCTAGATAGTTTGAAATAGCATTATGGAAGAACATGTATTCCAAGAAAGTTAGAAATTAGGACTTAGGACTCGAACGTCATCAATTTTCATTACAGAACTTCTGAGACAATCATAGAGCTCTATCCTCTTCAACGCATTCTTGGCACTTGACTCGTGAAGAGAAGCATAAAGGATTGTAGGGAAGAAAACCTAACTACATTAACAAACCATCAAACAATTGCACCATTTTTGGCTTGTCTGGCTCTATGTTAAGAGTCATGGCTTGTTTCCTTCTTGGTGACAAGCTCGTTAGCTTGCACGGTCCCGAACATTGGCTTTAATACCATGTTGAAATTTTTAGATCGACAGCCAGGGTGGGGGGCCACTCTAACGACACCGATATTGTCCCCAACTTTATCACCTATCCAATCCGTCAGGTGTATGGTTTACCATAAAACACCTCGGTATTAGTTAGAGTGGGGTAATCATATTTAAAGTCATTGCTTTTCTTTACCCCCACCGATGTGGGACTGCTAATAGTTATAAGGTATGCCATGCAAACTAGTTATTTTTCCTGGTTGAAAGTTCATTTTAAAATACTATTACTACAATGCAACGAGGGAAAGGGAGATGAGTTTCACTAATGATGCTTTGGGGTAGCTTTTTTCTCATCTAGCTAACCTAAGTTAAGTTCAAACAACTTGTTAAAGTTCAACTGAAGTTCTAGCAAATAGAAACACAAAGTTTACAAGTTGATACTATAATTCGAATTTTCCATTAGAAGCAAAATTTGGTAGTAGTAATAATTTAACGGGTTATTGTCAAGGGGTTTTCTTCTATATATATGGACAAAAACCTAGCATTACTTATGGAATGGTAGCCCTTTCCTTTCAGGGATGCTATTGCTACTTAAGAATATACCTGAGTGAAACCTAGATTATTATTTTTTCTTATGAGAAGAGAACTAACCATATCTCAACCACTCTTCAAAATAATGTAGCAATCCAAAATAGCCATGGTACTCAAAGGAACCATTTAATATCCTTGGAACACCCCACCAGCTTGAAATCGTTGTGGAATGCCTACAATACATGAAGTGGAGTTAGCAATGAAGCCTGTCTTTGATGGATTTTAGATAAAAGGAAAACAAAGATGCAAGGCCGGGACAAGCTAAACTCATCTTATGCGCAATATTCCATTTGCAAAAGACTACGCCGTAAGCTAATGCATATTTGTTTGCATTTGCAGAAGAAAACAACTGAAGTCCAAGAGGAAGTATGTTGGTGCTGAAGCTTTGATGGAATGTTTTAAGGATCCAAGCTTCAGAAAAATTCCATTGAATAATAGTTTGTTTGTGTTGAACCATCAGTTTCAGACTATTCCAACTCGTATCCAATTAGAGGGCTTTTCATTTACAAAAAGATAGACAGCTTGGTAAATGATATCCAGGCTGAAATTTCAATAATCAAAGTTTCGGGTGTCAGAATTCTGAAGAAACAACAAAGAAGTTAATATATTGATCCATTGAGAAATTTGACCTGCCCCATGTAATGAAAAACTTCAGCCTAGGATTGTAGTACGGTGGAAGGGAATATTTCCATTTCCATAGTTATTGGTAACATACAGTTTCTGGAAATTTAAATTAAGACCTCCCATAAGAATTCCTCCATTGATGGGAAGAAAAATTGAAGAAACAAGTGCATAATGGACATCTTTGACTTGGACACAAATGGTAATAGAAATGGTGTAGGCAAGTAATTTCCATATATTTTGAAATCTAGGCATAACAGATGAAGAGAAAAAGGTGACATAGTTGTATCCTAGGGTTTTAGTAAAACAATGGGAGCTATTAGAGGTTACCAAACAACAATACAACACTTCTGAACAGCTTACCAAAGGGTGACTATTGTTGTCATTTTCTCTTTAGTGTGGAGGATAGTATGCATGGTAGGTAACATACTTCAATTTCAATAAAAGGTAAGTCATCGATAATGTTCTTGTTGTTCCATTAGTAGAATGATGTAGATGTTAGTGTATAAGCCATGAGCTGATTTTAAGTTAGTAGAAATAAGCTTTGTATTTAGTTGTGTATTCACTTTGGTAAAATTACCAAGTGTAAGGCTCATATTGTAGATTTGTCTAAGTGACATGTGGATGAATCACCTTGAATCCAACTAGATGTGTGGCTGAGATCTTTGTTGTAATGGTGAGATCCCATCAACATAACTAACCATTATGCAGTGCAATGATTGTATATGTTAGTGAGAAGAATGAAGGAGAACATTCATTAGTGATTTGCAGAGAGATAGAAGCATCCATCACCATCTCCACATTTCTATTATTTTTCTTTCCTCCTTCGATTCATACACCCTCACACTCAAACTTTAACATGGCCTCAGAGCCAGGTTCAATTATTTGAGATATGGGCGTAACTGTGAAGCTGAAAACGTCATCGACGTTGAATCAATCGAGCTGCATTCAAGCTCACTTTGATTTTGGTGAAGTCGCTGGAACTCCATAGAAACCAAAATTGATTTGTTTTTTGATTCATCTAAGCTAAGAGATGGCTGGATCGGGAAGTTCTGAGGTGAAAAGTCTGATCTTCTTCGGTGAGAACTAAGAGTTCTGGAGAAAGACACATACATTGATAATGAAGCTGATAAGGAAATGGTTGTGATCTTCATGAAAGATGCAAAAGCTCTTGGTATCATACAAAGTACCATTTTTGATTAGATTTTCCCTCGGATTGCTAATGCAGACTCAGCAAAAATGGCATGGGATCTGTTATATGGCGAATATCATGGTGGTGATCAAGTAAGATCTGTGAAACTTCAAAATCTTAGACGAGAATTTGAATACACTAGAATGTGTGATGATGAATCCTTATATGGGTATCTTACTCGATTAAATAATCTGATTAATCAAATGAAGACATTTGGAGAGACTCTTTCCAATGAGAGATTAGTCCAGAAAGTGCTAATTAGTCTCACTAAGATGTATGATAATATATGCTTAGTGATAGAAAATACAAAGAGTTTGAAATCTATTGAATTGCAAGAAGTTGTAGTTATCTTGAAGAGTCAATAGCAAAGGTTTGATATGCATACTACATATATGATTGAGAAAGAATTTGCATCATTTTGTGTGAGTCCAAAAGGGCAAAACAGTGGTAATGCTCAATCTGGTGCATCAAACCCACATAAAATTTGGAATTCAGAAGGGAAGAAATGGGAGTCTAAACCTAAGTTTCAACCAAGATCATATGCAAGCCCTACACAGAATTCAACTTCATCAGGGTCCATGAAACAAGAAGCAGTCAAGCCACAATGTAAAGTGCTTTCTAAGTACCATTTTGGTGAATGTAGACATAAGGGGAAGCCTAAGTGCTACAATTATGACAGGTTTGGACATTGGGCCACGGAATGCACAGTAGACAAGGTTATTCAGAAGACAAACTGTGCCAATCAAAATGAAGTGACAAGAAATTTTTTCTATGCTTACAATGCCATTACTGGGACAAAGGTAAATAGAAACTGGTACATTGATAGCGACTATAGTAATCATATGACTGGGAATGTTGAACTTTTTGTTAATGTGAGGACAAATGTTACAGGAAAAGTACAAATGCCTACTGGAAATTTGATGGATGTTGCTGGAATGGGGTCACTTGTGATTGACACAAATGCTGACAAGAAGTATATCAGGGAAGTGATGTATTTATCTAGTTTGAAAGACAATTTGTTAAGTGTTGGGCAAATGGATGAACATGGTTATTATCTGTTATTTGGTGGAGGAATATGCTATGTTTTTTTATAGTCCATCATTTAACTGCCTTGTTATCAAAGTCAAGATGAAAGGAAATAAGTGTTACTCTTTATCCTTAATGCAGGATGATCATGTTGCACTGAAAGCCAATGTAACAGATTGCACCTGGACTTGGCACAAAAGACTAGGCCATTTAAATCTCAGAAGTCTCAAACAACTGAGAGAACAAGATATGGTTCATGGTCTTCCACACTTAGAAAAGATTGATGGTGTGTGTGAAGGGTGTCAGCTTGGAAAACAACTTAGAGACTGGTTTCCAAAAGAGTAAGCTTGGAGAACAAGGTATCCTTTGGAGTTAATACACACTGTACAAGGATGTCATAGGTATATTTACTCAGATATAAATCTGAAGCTCTAAATTGTTTCAGAAAATTCAAGGCAATGGTTGAACTTCAGTGTGGTTTCAAAATGAAGTGTCTAAGAAGTGACAAAGAGGTGAATTTCTCTCAACTGAATTTAACAAGTTCTTGGAATATGAAGGCATTCAAAGACAATTATCAATTGCTTTCACTCTATAACAAAATGGAGTAGTGGAGAAGAAGAATAGAACAGTTGTAAAAATGGCTAAGGCAATGCTTCATGATAAGAGCATGCCATACTTCTTGTGGGCTGAAGCTGTACATACAACTGTCTATATTTTAAACAGGTCACCTACCAAAGCTCTTGGAAACTTGACCCCTTTCAAACCCTACAATGGCAGAAAGCCTGGTATTGCATATCTTAGAATATTTGGTTCCCTGTGTTATGTGCACGTACCCACAGAATTGAGGCATAAACTTGATGCAAAAGTACCAAAGGTGTATTTGTAGGGTATGGAACTTGTGAAAAAGGATACAGAGTCATTGATTCTCATACCAAGAAGCTGATTCTCTCAAAGGATGTGGTTTTTGATGAAACTATGTCATGGAATTGGAAGGAAAGCTCAAAAAGCCCAGTTGCAGTGACCTATATACAAAATCAGCCTGAGAATGTGATTGATGTAAGTTCATCTAGGATGAGAAAATTTGAAGAAGGCTCTTCTAGTTCTAGTATTCTTCCAAGCACTGAGGAACATGAAAGTGTCTTTCATGGGACTGAAAAGGTTGCTCAACCTTATGATCATACTCCATTGAAATGGAGAAACATAAGTGATATTCTGGCACAATATAATCTTTGCATTGTGGAGCCAGAGAAATATGAAGAGGCTGCACATGATAAGTCCTAGATAAAAGCAATGGAATAGGAATTGTAATGATAAAGAAGAATGGAACTTGGGAGCTTATGGATAGGCCTGTTGATAAACAAGTCAATGAAGTTAAATGGGTATTCAAAACCAAGTTGAATTTGGATGGCTCGGTGCAAAAGAATAAGGCAAGACTGGTTGCCAAGATGTATGTTCAGAAACCAGGAATTGACTATAATGAAACTTTTGCTCCAGTTGCTAGACTAGATACAATTAGAACCTTAATTGCACTTGCTACTCAAATGAGCTGGAACTTGTATCAATTGGATGTTAAATTTGCATTTTTAAATGGAAAATTGCAGGAAGAGATCTATGTTGACCAACCTGAAAGGTTTGTGATTAGTGGCAAGGAAGATAAAATCTATAGGTTGCACAAAGCTCTCTATGGATTGAAGTGGGCACCTAGAGCCTAGTATAGGGAGATTGACAATTATTTTGCACAATATGGGTTTGAAAAGAGTTTGAGTGAAGCAACTCTTTATACTAAGACAATGGGAGAAAAAGATATACTAATTGTATCCATCTATGTGGATGATATAGTATGCACATGAAGCAATCAAGAGATGCTGGATGAATTTAAGGAAGACATGAAAGTGAAATATGAAATGACAGATTTGGGATTTCTCCATCATTTTATGGGAATGGGTGTGATTCAAACTGATTCAAGTATTTTCATTCATCAAAGAAATTATGTTTCTTCCTTGTTAAATAAGTTTGGCTTAAGTGAATGCAAATATGTCTCTACTCCACTTGTTGCTACTGACAAATAGAGCAAAGAAGATGGAAGTGGTCCAGCAAATAAAGAGCAATATGGGAAGATTATAGGCAGTCTGTTATACCTTACTACTACAAGGCCATATGTGATGTATGTAGCTAGCTTACTTGCTAGATATATACATTGCCCTATAAATAAGCATTATGGGACTGCCAAGAGAATGCTTAGATATGTCAAAGGAACACTAGATTATGGACTAAAATATGAAAGGGGAGAATGCAATACTTATTGGATACTGTGATAGTCATACTTAATAATTTTGTGCTGCCTTCTTTATTTAGCACATGCTTGGCACTCAATGTTTTATTTTTTCTATTCTGCAGAACTAGATATTTAATGATGAAATAAAAGAACTGAACCAAAAGGTTGCCCAAGAGCTGGCTCAATTTCTCCAGTTGATTAATATTATTTCATTTTATTGGGCGTAGATTGATGCTTATTACCGTTGTTTTTTACTTTATTTTCAAGGATCATTCATCCATCAAGAGAATATAGAACTGCATAAGAAGCTAGACCTCGTAAGTAAAGAGAATGAGAAGCTGCAAAAGAAGGTATTGTCTATACATTAAGCTCTACTTTTATATTTATCACATATTATAATTCATCAAAAGGATTGAAAGAGGCAGTGGGTAGAGGGAAGTGAGAGGAATCAAGATGTCTTCTCTAGCAAACACTAACACATAATATTTTAACATCAGGTTTATAAAGCAAGGAATGTGAATCGAGGAAACAAAAGTTTCCAGCCTCCATATAGCATCAGTAATGAATATGATTTGCATGCACCCATCAATTTGCAGCTAAGCCAGCCACAGATTCAAACTTAGCATGAGCCTGGGCCTTCGAACAATGAAGTACCAGCAAAAGCTATATATAACCCCACTAATGTGTAATATAGCATACTATATTTATCCAATGGACCAACCCCCAAAAAGAGAGAATAAGCAAAGCTCACTATTTTGATTGCCATCTCTTCAAAGTGTGCAAACATATTAGCAATGGCAAAGTTGTTCCACAGCTGTGGATAGCTATGTTATAATGCAGAATGCATGCAACTTGCACCAAAGTGAAAGTTAACCTTCTAGGAGTGAAATGTCATACAGTAAATGGATCCAACGAAGGCCCAACAGCTTTGGTATGAAATGTTCTGTCAAACAAACTTTAGCATTCCTGTAAGAGAATTGGACAACCATTTAGGTGTGAATTTATGCCATAATGGCCAAGAATTGTGTCAAGACAATCTTTATCTGTATTAAAAATGTGTTGTGACCAATCAGAGAACAATTGTCAAGATTTACTCCTACTTCCAAGACACTTTTTAGAGATCCATGATTTCATTTTACCACTCATTATGGCTAGTCTATGGTATGCCTAAAAGATAAAATGATCAAGAACAGTAGCAAACATAAAAAAAACCAAGCTACTAATACTTCTGATTTGAGGATAAAATGTTTCATGATCGGTATTTATTATTATCCTAAAATCAAAGAGGGCTATGTGCCTACATTATCATCATTTCAAGAAATACATGTTTTATTTAACAATCGACTTTCTGCTCTTCTATGAAATCTATTAGATCAAACTCAACCACTTATTTTAGTTTTGAATATCAAACAAACAGTGTGTGTAGCAATCAATAAGCGAATCTACTATGAGATAACCCAAGATTCTTGCATGTGTGGAAACTATGACCAATATTGCAGCTCTTAGTTACTAAATAATCCTTTGTTGTTGGTGACCCAATATTGGAGGAAATTTTTGTGCCAACTGATGTTAAATGCATAAAATAAAGGTAATGAAAATAAATTAATCACCCATTTCATTAATCGCCATTTTCTAAACAGATGCGGAACGATCTTTATTTACATTTGGGGTTCAACAGATGTTAACAAATTTTCTGCTTAATCTTCTAAAAGGTGGCCTAAGAGTTTCCAAATAAGAAGGGATGCAATCCAATTTTCACTACCTCCATTTCTCTTGAAAACTAATTAAATATTTCTATCAAAGTCTCGCAGATGAGACTTTTGCATTTCTTTTTTTTTAATTCACTTTGCATGTTACAAATGAACATTTGTTATCTTGCTTGGTTTGAAGAGTCATTTGAATATTTATTATTTTTGGTTTAACAAACTGGGTACAAACCCAAGAAAGCTAAGCAAAATAAAACTTAGACCATAGAGCTATGAGTGTTCCGAAGATTATGTTTTTGGATTAGTGATCGATTTCGATATTTTTGAATACCAATATAGAAAGGTGACAGAAATAGTTTATGGGAGAAAATTGATTCATCTGGGAGATATTTTATTCATTAAATACTCTAGATTCTTTCATACTTACAATTGCTTCAGTTTGAATTATCTAGTGGTTGGAGAAGGAAGGAATATCGAGCAACACTCAAATGAACGATTTGAATACCCCGTTGACTCTAACAACTGATTGCAGAGTTTATCAGGTTGGAGGATTGCCTACATATCTCTGGGAAGGAGAATTAAATCACTGGTATAGTTCTAAGAAAAGATGATAGAACATAAGTAGTTAAGTATTACATCATGCATGGATCATTTTTTACGAGCGGGCAATGGTGGGGCACTAAAGAGATAAGTTCTCCATGGACTTGTCTTCCTGCAAATGGCGGCGTTGCGATTGAGTCCAAAATAAAAAGCCTAAGTATCTCTGGGAGACGAATCAAATCACGTGTAGTTCAAATTTTGTTCCTCTAATTAATCTAGAGGCATCTACCAGGGGGTCCATCTTAGAGTGATGGGGACCCTTCTTCTTCGCGTTGGTCCCCTGCCCTTTATAAATACAATTGATGTTGAGAGTAGGTTTCTTCATTAGGCGCCAATCTCCATCATCATTGTGCTTATTAGACATGTCCCTATCATTTGGTTTGGCTGAATCCTCTTTTCTTGCCTTGCCCCTAATGTGTTCCCAGCAATGTCCTCGATCCAACAATTCTTCAATGTGGTCTCTTAGTGTACAAAAATTTTGAGTTGCATATGGTGGAAAAAACAATATTTGTTCAGATTTTTTTTTGCTAGGTGCTTGAGAAATGATTTTGGACATCGAAGGTAGGTTTGTCCTTGATGCTGTGGAGAATGTTGTTGACATTAGTGTTCAAAATGTTGTACAACTTTAACTTGGTGGAGCTTGCATGTCCCGATGCCCCATTTTGTTTGTCTGACTCGGAGAAGGTGAATGAGTATATCGTCGCTCATCCTTCAGTCAGTCTTTTTGGTATAGTCTGATTAGTGACTATCTTCAAGGTTTTGTCATCCCAGTTTGTGAGGTCATCTTCCACGTCGATGCACTCCGCTAGAGTGGCGTAGTCGTATTTTCTTTTGTTCAGCTTATGGGAGAGAAGTGAATGAACACAGAGGCCTTGTTTGAACGCCATGGGGGCCATTCTATTGTCCGGTATCTACTCTGCTAATTCAGCACAGAAACGCTTCATGTAAGCCCTAAGACTTTCATCCTTGCACTAAGAAGTCATTCTGAACATGGTCTTGTGATGATTGTGGACATCACTGTACACTGAGAAAGTGTTGGTCAAAAGGTCAGCTAGGCTCTCGAAGTAATCGACGGATCTGACTAGCAACACCAAGAGCCATCTTATGGCAGGTCTTTCTAGTATGGATAAGAACTTCTTGTACGTCTAGGCATTGTTGTTATTGTCTAATGTCATGGCATTTCGGTAATGCATAATGTGGTAATCCAAAACTGAATCTTCGTTGAACGTCTTGAACCGAGGCTGAGTGAACTTCTCAAGTGATGGCATGGACTCAAATGTTAAAGAAATGGGGCTCCTGTTCCGAACTGTCAGTTTAATAGGGATTAGAGGGTGATGTTCTCACATCATCACTTAAGAATAGTTAGTACTACAATCTAGTGGTATTCCTCTTCACTTGTGATTGAGAAGTCTTAGGTCCGATTCTCGTCAAAGGTGAATTTGAGCCACATTATTGCTAACCCATTGTGAGGCTTAGCCCACTTCCTCACCCCTTAATTTGTGTAGATAATATCGTTTGTGTAGAAAAAAATTAGTTGATTATCAACTCTAGCCTTTGCTTGAACTATTATTTAGAAGAAGAAGAAAAAATGGTAAACATAAGAAACCCAAACATATACATATAAGCTAATTAAGAGCTCGTTTGGATGTGCTTTTAAAATGACTGAAAACGCTTTTAGTAAAAATATTTTAAGAACCAATCTTAAGTAAAAATTCAAGTAAATCTTGGAAAAGCACTTACAATGCTTCCTGGAAGCACATAACTAGTGCTTATTGCAGAAAGCACTTCAAGTGCTTTTGGAACCCAAAAAAATTTTTTTTTAAAGCGCTTTCATTCATTTCAAAAGCATATCCAAACGAGTCCCAAGTGAGCAAACTTTCTTTAAGTTGGTACATATATAATAAACATAGAGAACAAAATAAACTTTTTCTTGCATCTTTATTTCAAATTGTCCTTCACACGCTAAATACTTGTCAATAGTTCACCTACATAGAATCCACATAAATCACCAATTGACCAACAGACACACACGACAATTTGAGCGCGTATGTAATTACCAATTAAAAAATAAAAATATCCAATAACAATAATAAAAATTACATATTAATTTTGAATTTCCACTCATTTATTTATTTATTTCTCTTAATTTTTTTTTTATTCAATTTAAATACTTAAAATAAACATATATAAGTCCCTTAATATATTTTATGAGACAAGAACAGGTGGTGGGCATAGACATATGTATAAATAGCAGGCAAGACCAATGAGAATTGAGAAAGCCAAAACCCCCTCCCAAAAGGAAGACAGCGCCCTTGGTTTCGCAAACAACACGTGTCAATCACCTATACGTCACCCTCTCCATCATTTGTGCACTCATACACACAACGAATTCCCGGGCCTCTCTGAGAGTCCGAGGATTCCCAATTCCCCACGCTTATCATTTACACTCGCCTACACTCGCTCCCTTCTTCTTACACGTGCCCATTCAGATCTCCCTTTGGTAACGTGAGCACCTCCTCCGATTCCCGCCCGCTGGTCAACAGGCTTTGTTTGATTCACCTGACAAAATGTCGGCCTCAAAAAGCGAGTAGAGTGGACTTTCTCTACTCTACCGAGTGGGCTTTCCGGTCCAGACCATTACCTCTAGGCGGTTTCCCTCCGTGGTCCATCCCATGTTTCCTTAAAAAAACAGGGTTTCTACTTTTGTGGCATTCCAATTAAAGCATTTATAAATTTTAGTTACAGTTAACATCTGAAAAAATTAAGGAAAGAGGAAGGTACTGTTTTCTCCATAGCTTGTTTAATCTTCTAAGTAAGCTTTCTACATCTTGATTTTTTAGGGAAAAAATACGATGATCTTTGTTCTTTTGGATTTTCTTGGTTCTTGTTAATGATCTCGTTTTGCAACTGTTTTCTCCGTAGCTTATTTAATCTTCCAAGTAAGCTCTCTACACCTTTATTTTTTTAGGAAAAAAGACTTCTTTTTGGGGATGAATATGATGATCGTTGTTCTTTTGGGTTTTCTTTGTTCTTTTGGTCTTGTTTGCT
>JAOTRO020118918.1:0-13531 GCA_028566515.2 Pyracantha coccinea | reverse complement strand
AAAAAAAGGGATTATGCCACTTTGTATTAGGGGTGGGTTCAAAAAACCAAAAACCGAAAAAACTGAACTGAACACCAAACCGAGACCGAAAAAATCGAACCGAACGAAAAAACCGAACGGAATTGAAAAAACAAAATCGAACCAAACCGAATTCTTTAGGTTCGGTTTCGGTTTCAGTGATCCATAAATAAAACCGAATTAATTAAATTAATATTTTTTTAAATATTTTTTTATTTAATTATCTGTTTTGGGTATTATTTTCTAAACCCAATTTGTAAGTCCAAATATACTAAAGCCCAATGTGTTGCCCAACTTCAAGCCCAAAATATATAAAAAAGCCTTACCCTAAACCCTAACCTATTATTTCTTCCTTTTCTTTTCTTTCACCCTAGCCGCTCTCACCATCTCTCCATCTTCTCTGTCTTTCATTTCTTTCTCCTGCTCTCCAGCCACACCTTCTTTGAATGACCTTTTATGTTTCCTCATCCTCCATTTCCTGTCCATCACACGTTTCCCGCACCTTCATTGAATGACCTTTTACATTTCCTCATCCTCCATTTCCACTCCATCACACGTTTCCTTCAACCACCATTGTTGTCTACAATTCCTCAATTTCCTCTGAAATGCTAACCCACTAAGCTCAACCCAAAGACTCTTTCTCTCTTTCACTACCAACTTTCTGTATTAATTTGTATGTACAATTCTTGCATGTTTAGTTGACTCTACTGGATTATTCGCTTGCTTTCTTTTCTGGGTTCGTTTGTTTTCAAGATTTCGTTGTTGCTCTTTTGAAAGTATGCGACTTTTATCGGATTCGGCATCTGGGTATTTTGTGGATTTCATGATTGTTGACTGAATGCTGTTGGGAGAGGCCTTTGTGATCTGAATCTTTTTCGGATCATGACCTCGAAGCGGCCTCTTCTGATCCCATCTCCAAGAACCCCCAATATCCAAATTAAAAAAAAATATTCATGGAAAAAACCAAACCGAACTGAAACCGAACCGAACCAAGCCGAACAGTAATTTCGGTTTGGTTTCCGGTTTTGGTCAAAAACCGAACCGAACGGAATCGAATCCACTCCTACTTTGTATTACGGTTTAGTGGTATTCTTCTTCCTTTGTAAGTGAGAGGCTTTAGATTCAACCACATTATTACTAGTCCATTTTGAAGCTAAGTTCACCTCTCTTCTCTTTAGTGTAGATCATATCGTTTATGTATAAAGACCAACATGTGTAGGTGGTCGATTTCACTTAGTTATTTGGGTAAGAATTTTGGGTCCTTGGGCTTAAAACTTGTTTTTGTCATCAAATGGGCCGTAGCCTGTTAACAGTTTTACCCATTTTACGAATCAGTCCACTTACCAAAAATAGAGTGTTTATGAAAAGAACCCATTTTTAGACAAAATAAAGTTTTGGCCCCCAATGTAATAATTTCATATCATATGAACCCTTTTGAGGACAAATCAACTTTAGACAGGTGGTTCATTGAACCAGCTTCCACTCTCTTTTTACCTGTAGCTATTAGGTGTGTCCGAGCACTTCAACTTAATAATAATTATCACGTGCAAATTATATGATTTTTTTTTATTAACGTGAAAGTAAAATGGATAAAAATTTAAATAAAATTATATGCGACAAGAAACTATTGGATGACATCATGGTGAGGGGTCGTGACTTCATCGCCCGTTGCATATTATCATGGAGGGAGAATTATTTTGTTTATGGAAAAGTTTATTAAACTCCCCATGCATGCAAACTAGGGTTGCCACTTTAAAACAAAGGAGATTTTCAATAGAATACGATGATGATTTTGTTGTTAGGGTCCCAAAGATTTTGAGTTATAAATTTATAATATACAAGTACTGACTTGAACATATTAGCATTTCAATATACTTAGTGGTATTCTCATAAAATGAACAAGGAATATTTAAAATTATGAGTTTGATTTAAAAAAAAAGAAAAGAAGAGAGATTGAACACATTTTTGAACGTATACATATAACATATTGTCATGTTATGGATAGACGTCCAACTGCAGACTTATGAAATGGGGCAACTAATCTTTAGACGATCATTCACATATTCTTTGTTCGTTTCACGAGTTCTCATTTTGCGTAATTTCGTGTGATTTATTTTTGTTTGGCAATTGATTATCAGAAACAAATTAAAGCATGCATTAGGGACAAAGGGAGAGGGTCAAGAAAATAGAGAGAATTAAATAGAAAATCCAAAAGGATTGGGGGAAAAAGGAAATGAAAAGAATAGAGGTTGAGAATGTAGAAGAAAGAAACTTCTAGTAAACCTCCCTCTCAACAAATAGCACTTAATATTGATATCCCCCACTACCAGACAAAAAAGAACCTCAAAATCTTAGGCGTGACAAGCCTAAGTGGGGTGCATTATCATAGTGCTAGCTTCCACGTCATCTCTACTATTTATCCAAAAAGTCAACCCCTCACATTCGATCATCACCTTCTTTCTCCTCGCACCTCCACCGTCCGATCGCTTTTCAGCTAAAATTCTAATTAAAATTAAAAAAAAAACCCACTTAATTACGATTTAATCCTACTTATTATTATTTTCAGTACTCCGACGATCCGCGAACGTTTGGTACACGACGTTGCCGGCGGCGGGAAACTCGTCCACGGCGCAACTCCGGCACTTCAGCCCCAGCGGCTCCAATGCCCCCGCGACACGCGTCCACACCTCATGGCTCGCGCACGTGGTCGACACCGACATCGTCGCCGGCCGGAAGATTTGGACGACTTTCTTCAGCACCCGAACAACTTCGTCGCGGTCGTCGTAGACCGACCCGACGCACTCGAAGCTCGCGTAGCTGTACCCGTCCTCGGGGGTGACGTGGATGGTGGAGTGGCGGTCGCCGTCGATGCCGTTCATGGAGTAGCCGCAGGGGTCGAAGGCGAAGTCACAGATCAGAGCCCGAGGGTTAATTTTTGAAATTCCAGTGATCGCAGTCATCTCTTTGCCAGCGGAGTCGCCGTCGTATTTTTCGCTGGGACGGAGAAAGAAGTTGCGCGCGAGGTCGCGGTCGAGCTCGGTCATGCAGATTTCGAGGGTGAACAATCCGCCGTCGTTGTCGTCTTCCCCTACACGACATGTAGTGTTTTGCGTGGATGCTGTGAACACGTGCCACGCGTGCGAGGGGGTTTTGGAGGGCATGACGTTGGCCTTTCGGTAGCAGAGAGTGGCGGGAAGTGACTCCTCTAAGTAAACGACCTCGTTTTGGAAGTTGGTGTAGGGAAAAGGCTGGGCACTGGGGAAGATAAAGTTACCGCGGGTGTAGCGGCAGGAGACGAGAGTGAGGCCGTGATCTAGCGACGCGAGGCGGAGGAGTGGAGGGATGGATTTGAGGAGCTGGGTGGTCCCACATGTCTTGATGATGATCTTGGTGGGGTAGACGAAGAGGCTGGACTCGGATAGCACGTAAGCATCGAAGTGCTGATTCGCTACGGCCGAGACAACGGTGCATTGAACGGCATGTAGGACTTGTTGCAAGGACTCAAAGTCAAGGAGGCGAAGACCAAGACCGAGCGACCCTACATTTTTAGGGTCGTCCCCTGAGAAGTGTAGCTCCAAACGCTTCTCGAACCCTTCAAAACCAGAAACCGCCATTCGGGTTGTTTAGGTCACACACAAACTGTAGGGTAAACCCTAGGAAAACGAACAAAGTGCCCTAAAAAACAAGGGCGCAAATCAAACAAGTGCCCAAATGAACAAATAGTGATAAGAAGAGATGCAGAGGACGAAATGAGATGAGAGAGAGATTGTGAGTGGGGAATGTAGAGATGAGAGAGAGAGGGTGGGGTGTGTGGAATTTATAGGTAGGTGGGAGAGGGGGGAGAAGAGAGAGAGAGAGAGAGAGAGAGAGAGAGAGGGAGGGTTGAGAGGAGGGGCATGCGGATGAGGCAACCAAGAATCATGATTGCAGGCATTATGAAGTGAACAAGGATGATGATATGTATATTGAAATTTGCTTACAAATCCTTTTTATTTTTCGTGAGCAAAATCTTTTCTTTCAGCAGAGCACAAAGAGAGAGAGAGAGAGACTGATGTGTACAAGCAAACAGAATTTATGCCCACGCGTATAATATTAATCTTTTATTTTATTTTATATTTTGTTTTGTTTTCTGGTCTATTGTTTGTATGATTTGTATCTGGATCCTGCACTTCTCTCCACTTCCAGTCCGCAGACAGTCACTGTTCTCTCCCATGAGTAGTGCTAAGCAAATCCAACAATGCATATTGCCGATTAATGATTTGTTTCCACTTAATTCATTTCAGTCCATTTTGATTAAGATGACAAACATATTCCATCCAATTATCATGTTAAAAATTAAATTATCATGTAAACTTACAATTTCTTATCGATCACAACAGTTAATGAATTAAATTATGCAACAACTCAATAAACATATTAAAGAAAACAAATTTTAAGTTTTCTGAAGTTACGGTCATGATGTCTGATTTAAACTTATACTACGTATTTTGAAAGAACGTCAAGATGGTCAAATTTATTGTTTTGCTATGATATGGGGCATTTTAAGGGTTTCGAGGTCATTTTCTATGTAAAATACGGTTTGGTAGAAGAGTTTTCTCATCTCTTGTGGATTCCAAATTGTGTTACAAGGTGTAACATTGGTTAACAGATATTATTACTATCGTTGCTTGCTTTACTTAACGAGTTTAATTTGCATGGTATGAGTTGTGCTAAATTGCACATATAATTTCCTTTCATGGTTCGCTTGCTGTCTAAAGAATAAGCAGAAAAACAGGGGAGGTCCCTTAAGACTAATTGATGTTGGACCAAGAAACAAACATCATAAATAGGCATAGTAATTCTACGATTATAAGAATTGGACAGATGGATCCATATATATGCTTGATCTGCTCAGTCACAAGTAGGTTGTACTTAGCTGCATGGAACTGTTGTTTGTACAAGAACCTTATCATCACAAGTTCTAGCTGATGAAGATAATTATCTGCATGTGTTTTTCTGCCAAATTTTGGGAAACTTTGGTTAGTTTTGATTGTCAATAATTGCAAATAAGATGGGTCAAAATTCAGCATCACAATTACAAGGAATTATATCTAAGTCCTAGCTTGAAAATTCTGGGACATAATTATAGACTAGAAGTAAATATGTTCTTGTTTGTTCCTATCCATGACAAGAATTATTAGCATTGTCGCTAAATTCAATATGTTTTTTTTTATAGGCATAATAATTTTTTCCAAGTAGTATACTATAGAAGATTAGAAAAAGTGGTTAAGAAAAGAGATTTTAAAAATTGCAGATTTGGATGTAGAAAAGTTGGGGTAGAGCAATGTGTTTCATCTTTTGAACCTAAGTTCGAATTTTCCTTCTCGTAATTTTGATAAATTTAGTGTAAAAAGAACTGCGATATGACCACTCAAAACTTTGAAAATGGGCAGTGGGATAATGGAAAGGTGAAAACTACACTAAAAATATGAAAACAACTGGTTGATAGGACAATGCTGCCATATGTTCTTGAGCATTGATCGAGCAGGTGCTGATAACAAAAAAGGTAAAGACGTGCCCAGAATATCATGAATATTTTAGCTTATAAGTTAAAACAATAATAATTTCGTTTGCAAAAAAAAAACAAAAATAAAAGGAATCAGGCGTGGCTGATAAAAATAATGAGAATATCTTTGAATTAGGGGGAGGACCATATGTGAAATCAAGGCCATTCTCCCATCATTTTTATTGTCCATGCAAATGACATTGTCATCTTTGTTTCCCCTTCAAAAAATGGATGACCAACTTGTTTTTGAGCTATTACAAGACCGTGATAATCACAGTTAAAAGAGAACCAAGATATGAGCTAAAATCGAAATACGAGATCTTTACGCGTATGTCTGGCAGTATAACGTAAATGTATTATCACTATTGAAATATTTTTGGGAGAGTCAACAATGATATTTAAGCATTCACCCAAAAGGAAAATTAGGGAAAAGATTGCCATACATAGAATTAATTATCTCAACTTTGATTAGCTAAACCTTTTCTTTATACAAGTAACTTAAACCTCTAGCAATTTCAAACTGCATGCTGCCTAACATTTCATATAATTTTGTTCATTCATTTTTTTATTCGATGGTAAGGTGACTCTCTCAAAAGCAAACTTAATTAAACCTTTAGCAATTTCAAACTGCCTGCTGCCTAACATTTCATATAATTTTGTTGGTTCATATTTTCATTTGAGAAACGCTAAAGAGATTATCTTAAAAGTGAGACTATCTGTCCTCTCATGTTTTTGTCATAGTGTTTTATAATGTTAGTATGAGAATTAACGTTGAACTATAAGTTGACAAAGAATCTATAAAGAGTTTCACTTTAAGAGAGTTCCCTTAGCATTTCTCTTTTCATTCATTTGCCAAAACTACCGACACATAGTTGTATTGTATCTCTCAAACAATGATTTTCGTGTTAATTTTGGTCAGACATAAAGTATTTAGGTACAGTAACTTTGAAGTAAAAGGGAGTAATTAGTGTTTGGTGGGCTTTCCAACGAAGTTTCATAGCCAGCCTAAGCTACTCCTCGCCTCATTAGTCATTACATTTCTGGTTCTCCTTGGCTTTTAATTCAAGACTATTGCTAAAAGATTACATCTATAATTCGGAATGATCAGCTAGCTAGGAAGAAGCCTTCTCTTGGCAAAAGTTTTTGGCATGTTAGGTTATAGATGCACAACTAAAAACAAGTTTTGGTGTCAAATTTTTAATCTAAATCACACATTCAAAAGAAGTTTTACGTGATCAATTATTATAAACAACACAAATGACCTCTGTTAGATTTGAACTCATAACATCGTTTGATACTGTATAGTATATGCTGTTGGGTTGGAAGATAAACATCAATAGAAAAGGAAGCAACCAATTTGTATTTGTATGATGCATGTAGGGCATGCACTAGTAGCTAAGGTGTATAGTATAGCGAGTAAAATTTTGAATTGAGAGAATTAGAAAGGGTTGAGAAAGCAATGATGAAAATATGTGAGTTTAGGAATCAAATTTTTTCTGTTTTAAGAAGAGGAATGATGCAGAATGTATGGCGTCATGAATAAATCTTATGGATATGTGGCTGGCAGCCCCCATTATGCCCACAATCCCACCTCTTTGTGCTGCACGCGCATCACCAAACTCAACACACTATCTAAAAGCCCACACCACAACACTCTCTTTCTTCTGCACGCAATCTTCTTCTTCTTCTTCTTCATCTCTCTCTCTCCCTCTCTCTCTCTCAACACAAACACATCACCATTTACAAATGGTCAACCACTTTGTTAGAATCAAATCTTACTTAAAAAGTCTCAACCAAACCAAACTATCAAGTGTCAACAAAGTCCCCACCTTTTACATGCGGAAAAGTTGAATCCAAAATCTTCCTCTTTAACTTCAACTTGGGAGGACTAATTCAGATCCTTTTTGAAAAACTTGGTAATTTGAAGGGACAAAGAAAGGCATTTTGAAAGACTTTACCCATAATACTTAATTGGTCCCCCTAGCCCACTTTTTTTGTTTTGTTTTTTAAACTTATATATAACTTAATCCCCCAATCTTTCATCAGTTATATGTACTGAATGTATACAACGCCCCTCTCACAATAATAAGTCTCAAAATTAGCACATGAAAAATTAGTTAACTTATACAATTATATTGCTCCTCTCATAATAACGAGTCTCAAAATTAGCACATGATAAATTAGGTAACTTTTACAATTATATTGTCTACGAACTTAGTTTTTTAGGTTTGGACATATAAGAAAATAAAATACCATATTAGGGTTTTGAGAAAATTAGGGTTTTTTGTACATATAATTATCGTGTCATATGAGGGCAGAAACCATAAGGAGAAGATACAAATACAATCATAGCAAATACACTAGTTTATACAAGAGTTACTTTTCCCTTCGTTCTCATCCCAAATCAATGAAATCAGGGATTTACAACATCTCCAACCCTATATAATTGGTCCCACTCAGCGGCCTTATGCACCCCCCGACAACCACCATGAACGACCCTACAAAGCTACACATCATCTAGCATGTGTCCCAACTCCTTGGCACACTTGGTCCCACCCCTCCCTCGGACCTCCATGTATTTCAGTTTGAAGGCACGTTGGCCCTACGAGCCCCTCCATGGTCGCACCATTTGCAATTGTTGGGATGAAACTGATCATTGATAATGAACAAGGGGGAGGGCTTAATTATCTAGCCGCCATGTCATGACTCATGAGTCATGCCATACTTTCACGCGCACAATACATATTTCCACACATGTATTAATTGGTTCCAACATTTGGTTTGTATTAACAACAACTAATCTCTCAGCGTGCACTAGTGCGAATAGACTTTTCATACGTAGTATTTTCTGTGCTGCGCATACCATGCGATGAATGAATCTTGCTTAACTGTTATACATAGTGTTGGGCGAGATTTGAAGTGATAAGACTATGAGATAAGTGAAGAACTTTATACAATAGTGGATGAAATAAATCTCTCTGTTTTTATATCTCCTTTTACAATCTTTTCCTTTTTTTCATATATAGATATAAAAGCGTGTTGGTGTTTTTATATATGGTGTGTATTTTCTTGGAGCACTATGTGGAGGAGGATTCGTTAGTGCTACTGTACCATGCGCGCAGAATTTGCCTAAATGTATATCATGTATTGTATGGAGGATCCCACCACTCTCACTTGGAGTGCCATCTGATGATATGTTCATGTTTTGTGCACAGCTGAGCAGCAGAAGCTAAGAATTGAAACCTTGGAAAGCTTTGCTTCTCAGTTTCATCATGATCGAGTTTATGTGTTTTCACTCTCAAAGCTTTTTTGTTCCTTATGTTTATGGAGATCAAGCTCATGTACTAAAAAGTATTGAATGGTGTGGTTTGATAAGTCCTATTCTCATTCTTTCACTTTCCTTCTGATGAATTTAAACGTGTGCTAGTGCCAACACTGCTAAGTATGTATTAATTTGTTTTCTCTCAAGCAATTTTTGGAAACTAATGGTTAGGAAACTTGACAAATTAACCGATTGTCAGTCACATTTCTTAAATGGGTACAACTTAATCTTATGAGTCTCGTGGTCCTTAGTGAGTTTAGCTTATTTATTTATTTATTTAGATATAAATTTCATTAAAAATAGTCAAGAACGTACATAAGATGGGGCATGAAAAACGTGGTCCTTAAAACACATCACACAACAACTCCACAATCACAAACTCAACAGAGAATACAATACAAATCTTTATTCGCAGAGGGCCTTTAGTCCTAAACCTTAAACCCTAGTCACGAGGACTAAACCTTGCAAACCGAAGACCTAAAGGCACCACGAGAAAAGGATGGCACCACCCTTTGATAATTTTACAATCGTCTGCAAAAGAGTCATGTTAAGTCACCTCCAACAGACGTTGAGTTTTCTTCCCATTAGCCCTTTGCCAAGCTCACAAACTGCAACCATAGCCATAGATATTATTTTTAGTTATGTTGATTACGTGACAAATACTAAGTAGAGTGTACTACTAAACCATGGTTGTATTAAAAGCAATGAACATATTAGATGTATTCTATTATATCTAGAGAGGAATTATATTGACGCACATAGTGAGAATATTGATCTGCAAAAGGTTTTAGATGATTTTAAGTATATGATCGTTAATTAATCACTAATACAAAGTTACTTCTTTTCATGTTTGTTTAATGGAATGTTAACTTTCAATTATTCACCCATTGCAAATAACAAGTCAACCACATGTTAGAACAACCTTGATGATTAGAACCTTAAAAGGCCAATCAAATTCTCAAGTAGTGGCGACGCCTAACTAAGCTTTTTTATATCAGTAAAGAGTTTACTAGTTATCTTCATTTAAATCTCCATCTAGCCACTTAGGCAATCTCAAGGGTTATCCTAGGTTCGAGTCACTATACTCATGACTCATAATTAATTAACAAGCCATATGAAAATAAATAAATAAACACTTGTTCCTTTTTCTTTGGATTTTTAATTTCTTTATAAGTGATGGCTCCCACCAAAGAATGACATGATACATCCTAGTAGGTGATGAAGATTCTGAAGCAAACAAAGCATGTTAGGATGTTTTAAGTGGCCATAATCTTCCAACTCACACACTGCCCCCACATAGTAACAAAAACAAACAAACAAAGCCTCACCCAAGTGACCAAATAATAATAAGGGTTACTCCTTCATACACACAGTCTCCAAGTCCTCGAGCCCTTCCAGACCAAAATGTAAAATCTATCTCGAAGCTTGTCAGATGGGGTTAGAGAGAGAGAGAGAGAGAGAGAGAGAGAGAGAGAGAGAGAGAGAGAGAGAGAGAGAAATCCTAATCCTCCATACACGCCACATCATTCCTCTCGTGCTTTTTTCATTCAGAAAGCCTTTCTCTCTCTCTCTCTCTCAGTTGGAATCTCTATCAATTACTCCAGGCAAGCATCATTCATGCTGCTATGTGACTTTGTGAGCCCTTCACTTGTTTTTTCTCTCTGCTGCCTCACCCTTGCCTCTGCTGTCTTATTCACTTACTTTTCTTAGCCAAAGGCCTCACTCAAGTACATAACAGCAGAGTAGTTCTTATCCATTTTGAATAGCAGATAACTTATGGATCATCTTTCTCATCCAGTCTGCTAATTCTAAGCTTACGAAAAATTATAATTTTTACTCAATTTGACATGAATATACCCAGTCAAATGTTATACATGTATAGTATGAACTTAACATGATATACGAGTTCCTTGAGTAATGCTATTTAGACACACAGAACTCACATTTTTTGACACACTTTCTAATACAAGTAGAGCCTATGTTTACGATGGTAGAACTCACCTCTATTAAAGAGTCTGTAAGTCTTCAGTCTTATGTATCTAAATAGAATTATTGAAATGTTTTTAGGTCGAGATTAATTCAAATTAGGAATTTAAGAGCAAGTTTTGGATTAATTTCCATGACCATTTGGTTGTGAGTTGTTTCACATTGCAAAAGAAAGTTTCGATTATGTAGTTTGAATAATCTTTTTGATCTTTTATTACCAACTGATTTTTGGTTGGATGTTCAGTTTCTAGTATGATATTAGAGAGTTGCCATTTACTTTTATGACAGATGTGTACATACTATTACATTTTATTTTACTATACTTAGTCATTATGGTATGATAGGAAGTTCTAAACTCGTTTTAGTTTACTCATTTGTTGATCAATATGGTATTTGAAGTTCTAAATTCAATTTTCATAGTCAATTATGTGTTGAGATGTCAACTTTCGACTCTCGTCTCACCCTCACATCCATATCAACTTAATGGCATCGAAGAATTTCTAAGTGCAAACTATTTGTTGGAATGTGACCTGCCACACTACAATCTCAAAAAATCTTTGTGTACGTAATTTAAGAAGATATTCCACTCATATTAGGCAATGCGCATATTTCATCTCCATACAATTCCTAAGAACATGCATTGTCGAGGTGGTGGCCGCAAGAAATTTTAGGTCTGGTCCAGATTGGGCAAACTCGTAGTGAGTCAGTGAAATCCAGTTCAGGAAATGGCAGTAGTACGTAGTGGACCCTTAAGCGAAAAGAAAAGTTGGGGGGAGTTCCCAGAGAGATTCATGTGATTAAGTGACTCCATTTCCCATGCCTCTTTTTAGAATGAAGCCATTGATAATGTGTGAGTGGGTCTGTCTGAGTGAGGAAGAGTCAGGCACTTCCAGGCATGGCTTTGTAAGCATGGAGGCCATCATGTTCCCTCTGCTCCAAACCCTATGTCCTCTCCAAAAGTTTTATAATTATTAATAAGTTTATTTATTTATTGGTTAAAACCAACCTACTTTCTACGTTTCTGACTCAAACCCCATTTTAGGGTTTTGGATTTCGCAAAGACAAATCTAGAAGATGCTTCTATTCTTTACTTTTGAATTTTTTACTTTTACCAATAAGTAAGAACGGAAAGTGTTCTTAGGCTTTTGGAACTCTTAATCCTGGCTTTAATAAGTGTTTAGAGGCAGTAACAAGATCCTCATTGGACTAATCAGTCTATCACTTATGATTACCTTTAACATATTTATAAAGATATCGTTGGTTAATTAGTTACTTAGTTTAATTTCTTGTTTGCCTATACTCCATTTTCTTAGATTAATTGTATGGGGCATTTTGATCCAAACACAAAACCTTATATAGCTAACTACTAAATAAGCGTGGTCATTATATAAGGTTTGATATAAACTCAAGGTAATCGGCACCCGCTTGTCGCTCATGCCAATTCTTACCAGTAAATACACAAGGTCTCACAATGGACATAACATAATCTTTTAATATTGGGCTTTCAAGCTAGAGAATAATATGTCAATATATCATATCAGAAAAGATTTGTGCTAGAGAGATTAAATTTATGGATAAAATTTGTTAACCAAATGATATGTCACCAAAAGAAAATGAGCATGTTTATCAACGCATAAGGTCTCACAATGGACATAGCCTATTTTTTTAATATTTAGGCTTTCAAGCTAGAGAATAATCTATTAGTGTAGCATATTAGAAAATTTGTAGACAAAATTTGCAAACCAAATGATATGTCATCAATAGGAAATGAGCACGTTTATCAATGCATAAGTAATATTCAAATCATAAACTTTCATGTCATTTAGTTTACAAAATTGTGTCTACAAATTTAATTTCTCTATCATTACTCATTAGAAAATCTGCATGGATTAAAAATTAGATTAAGAAAAAGCAATATACGTATATATATAGTAGTTTACACCCACTGTAACATAATCATTGTAATGTTGATATGTTATAAGTGGATTATGTGCCTAACGTGACTTGAATAATACAATGTATATCAGAAGGATATCAAACTCAAGTTTTCAACATTGATTATATATATTTAATTAATCATAGAAAACGTAGGATTCGTACAATATAATTTGTGAGATCCTTCCTTAGACAGTGTCAGTGCATGCTAGATTAAAATATACATCAGGATGTTGGGTTTTTTTTCTTTTGAAGTATTTTTATTTGTATATCAAATGTGTTGCAGTGAAATCGTTGTGTTACGAGTATTAATTATATATCAGAAAAATAATAAGTATTGTATGTGCTTATAAATAACAAAATTACTTATTATATTACTAATTTTTTTATAATGAAACTCAATTTTCTTCGCGTTGACATTAAAACAAGCACTTATCTCAATAGTTCATCTACAATTAAAAAATGTCATCCTCGAAGGAGACTTCAAGATACTACTTATCCAAATTCTCCAACAAAAGCCTCAAGTTAATATTTTTATGAAATAGATGTATGGAACCTGAATTACATTGTAACACACACGTTAGAGCTTTGTTGAAGCTAACTTGGAAGATCAACGTGCATGCAAAAGTTGTAGGCTGTATCTGTAGAAAAAAATAATATATGTGGCTGAATTGATTTTTTCATTGATACGTGAAAGGTATATATACAAATATATTCCTTGAGTA
>JAOTRO020118195.1:0-13543 GCA_028566515.2 Pyracantha coccinea | reverse complement strand
AAAGGTATAGTGAATAGTACCAGTTAAAGGTAAAAATGTGGTTTTTCGTTAAAAGTGAACAGTACCGGGAGTGTTTTATTAAAACTCCCTTATTTAAATTCTTAAAGTTATCTTATGTGTTCCCCCACCCTGTAGTGTAAATGCATCTTTGTATAAAAAAATAGTTATCTATCTGAATGCCTACCCTTCTCAGCTACAACATTAATTGGAATTATGGGTTGCTTCCACAAACGTGGGAAGACCCATCGCTTGCTAACAATGAAGTTGAAGGAGCATTTGGGGATAATGATCCAGGTATGCTCACTTGTCTGTGTTTCATGTTACCAACTTTTGTCCGAGGCAAGTGTCACCTTTAGAAGGAAAACTAAAAATCTTGTTTCTCTACAACCTGTAGTTGATGTTGTTGAGATAGGTGATAGTCGGAGAAAGATTGGTGAGATTCTCAAAGTAAAGCCATTGGCTGCTTTAGCTATGATCGATGAAGGGGAACTTGACTGGAAAATTGTTGCAATTTCATTGGATGATCCAAGGGCTTCTCTAGTTAACGACATTGATGATGTTGAGAAGCATTTCCCAGTATGTATTACTTTTAACCAAGCACTATCAGATTTCTGTAATTACGCACTCACCAACCCTTGCCACCGTAATTAACATATTCAATTATAGATGTTTTCAGATTTTAAATTCATTGTTGTTACATTATATGATTACCGTACAAAAAAGGGATAAAGTCTACCTTAACTCTTTTGAGTGAAGTGGATGGTTATGATATACGTTACTGTTTAGTTACAATTTATCTACCTTCATAAACTAGAGTAACCTTTTCGAATGGACTTAGTACGTGTGTGGTGTTGCGAGTAAATTTTGTACTAAAATGAAAGGAAATGGTGATAAATATTTTTCACATAAAAATATATGGGGATAAAATTATTGTTGAAAACAACTTAAGGCATTGGTGGGCATGGTAGTTCTTATTTTTATCATAATTAATCCATAATCCACATTAGCATTTGTACCTGGACGTTACTGATTTGCTAGTAGGAGTGGAGTCGTTTAAGGGTAAGCTGAAGAATTAATTTCAGTAAAATGTGCCAAAACCCATGAGGCTTAATCTTATGGTTTACTTCAGGGGACTCTCACTGCAATAAGGGACTGGTTCAGAGACTACAAGATACCTGATGGAAAGCCTGCTAACAAATTTGGTCTTGGCAACAAAGCAGCAAACAAGGTAATTTTACAGTGACATTTTCAATTGCTATCCCTGAATGATTTTGAGTTTGTTTTGTCTATTTTTCAATTCTATCTAGGCTGCCAAGTTGCTATTATGGAGTGTTTCTTTTTTCTTTTTCCCATTATTCGTTCCTTTATCGATTCAGTCACCAGCTTTTGTTGACACTCTGGCCTAGTAGTATAGTACTCCTTGCAAAGTGCCAGTGTTGCAAGGAGGCATGACAAGATTTGATTACAAAATTAGTTATGGGGGAAGGGTGAAGGTCATCGAATGATTACTCCTGTTTTATAGCCCAATTACTTGTTCTAGAGCACACACTGATGGGTTTAGAAAATGCATTTGTCCAAGTCAAATCTGATTTTCTGATTTCAATGTCTTCAATAATTGCTTATGTAAATGCATAATTCATGTAAGACTGTCTCTTTATGGTCATCTGACTCGAGTGTATCAAGAGTTTACTTCAAAACCAGGCTGTAGGATTGGGGTGCAGTGGGAGGGTTTAAGGTTAAGGGCGAGGTAATTGTTTTCTTTGCAGTATTTATTTATTTTTTTTGGTGTGATACGTTTGATATGTTGCATGGACTCAATATTCAGGAATAGGGCATGCTTTAAACGAATTGGTGTCCCACAACCTAAAGGCAGTTGAAACACGATGCATGAATCTACCTTAGCTGGACATTAATTGCAAGTCTTAATTCATGCATCATTGTGAAATTAGTATAGTGGTCATGGCATGCAGGACAATATACCTACCAACATAAATAGGTAGCCAAGTTGGCTTGGGTTCTAGTTAGTTCAGGGTTTTAGTTGCTTCTTATTTTTTATTTCTCTTGTTTGAATTCCATGTTTTATTTGGTAAACTCCTAGTCTTTTTAATCAATCATCTGACAGTTATGTGAGTCTAAAGTATTTTGGAAGATTAGGATTAAATAATTAAGTAATCAAGGGGTGGGATCCTTGGGCTGCTATTACCCAGGTTTAAATGCTGTTTCCGGAGGGGATTTGCATGCAGCTTTCTTCCAATTTATCGCAAACAATCAGATTTAGGGTTTATCTTTGGTCTCTTTGCCTTAGAACTCATCCAATTTGATCCATTTGCTTTCTCTCTATCTTTTGTTTTTGTTTTTATGGATAGGGTTACGTGATTATTTATTAAGAAATCAAGGGCGATGATTTGATTTTTAAGTCTATAGAATTACTCTTTTAAGAGGCTTTGTGCATAGTTTAATGCTGCACATTCAAAAATTTCTGATTAAAGACTTCGCTCTTGGGTCTGTTGCCCCTAAAACTCATGTATCGATGTTCTAACTTTGATCGTATTGGTTGTTATGTTATCCCTCGTTCCAGTCTATTTATTGCTGGAAATTCTTTCCTGGTGTGGTTTGGTACTGTCCACTACACAGTAGCATAACACTAATTGTCACACTTAAACCTTCTTCTCTTGCTTTTCTTGTATAAGCAAAGAACAAATAAATTCATTGCCACCATCTGCAAAACATTAGATATGAATTATACAACCTACAATCTCTGCGTGTGTGCGTGTGTATGCGTGTGATGTGCTTTATGTCTAATTTTAGAAACAATTCCTATGATGAACAGGATTATGCTCTTAAGGTCATATCCGAAACCAATGAATCGTGGGCAAAGCTTGTCAAGAGATCAATTCCTGCTGGAGAACTATCACTTGCATAGATAAATCGCTAGAATTGGAATTCCACTTCACGCGCCTAAATATATTTTGTGTTTCTTGGTGATTGGTTAGAGATATTTCCTTTTGACAAACCGGTGATGCTAAGCTGGACTTAGCCCCTAGTTTTGTGTTCTATTATGCAGGATATGAGTAACTTATATACACTGCAGGTTGGAATAATGGTGGTGAAGTAGCAAAGGTATACGTTGTTTCAAAGTCCCCAATCCTGTGAGATCTATTCACAGCCTCAAACTGGTATTTGGACACCCGACTTGTTATTTGGGTAAATTACAGTATGCACTCTCAAGTTTGTGTTCAATTACAACCTTATGCATGCATCATAAGAAAGCACGCCCCCGCAAGCTAGCCGCTAACGCTTGGCTGCTGGAGGTTCACTTAACCTGGCCTGGTCAGGAAGAGATTCACACAGACTATTGCTGCCCAAAAATAGATTTCATCCTTAAAACATTACAATCTCATACAATAACAATAACTTAGGGCCTGTTTGATATCCTATTTGAAAATTTTAATCATTTCTCAGAACATTTCTTAAGAACGTTTCTTGAAAACAATTTTCTTTAAGACTCAAAAACTTGATTGGTTTGCGATTTAAAAATTTTAAATCTTACGACTGAAACTAGACAAATAGATCTAAAAAATGGGGTCGCAGGAGAGGGAGAAAGAGGAGAGAGGAGGAAAGAAAGTAAGAGATGATTAAAGGAAAGAGAAAAAAGAGAAAGGATCGGACGAGATAGAGAGGAAGAGGAGTAAGAGAAAGAACCGAGAGAATGAAGATAGCGGATTGGAGGAGAGACGAAAAAGGTAAAATAAAAGGAGAGAAAGAAGAAGAGAGAGAATTGGAGTGAGGGGAAGAGAGAGAAAAGAAAGAAGTGAGTTTGGGTTTAAAAACTTTGAAAACTCACTTTTTATGTTTTTAGAGAATAGATTATTTTTTAGTTAGTCTTAAGTTCATTTTTTTAAAATAGTCGTACCAAACAAGTTTTTAAAGCCTAAAACTTAAAAATTGTTTTTGAGTTTAAAAAATTAAATTCAAGTACAGTACCAAACAGGCTCTTAAAATTTCATTGCATGTCATGCAACGGTTAAAAATTGTTAATTGGTGTATTAAATAATGATGCGCCCCAAGGGGGATCTATAATTTTATGACGTGGCTGTCATCGGTGCCATGTGGACAAAAATGTAAACAAAAAAAATAAAAAATAAAAACCCCTTAAACAACAATCTCATTTAACCATGCTTCCATATCCGGGGGAAAAAAATACAACTGAAAAAAAAACTCGAAAATGGTGGAATTATTAACATGCCAAAGAAAAGAAAATGATGGATTTATTAACATGCATTTTCGTACACCTTTGAAAAAAAAATTCAGAAAGAAAAACAAATATGAACACGTGCATTGGAAAGTAGAAATTTTATAAGAAATTATAGCATTTGGGACCGTATGTACAGGAACTCAAAACAACCTACTAAACAAGACCTGGATATGTGACAGGTTGCAACGAAAGATAAAAAAAAAGAAGAAAAGAAAAGAGAATATCTTGTCTCATGGTTCAGCAACAGGTTCAGTTGTTTCTATCTTCGTCCCTTCAAGCAACGGCGTTATGTTTGACCTTTCGGTTTGGATGGTCACCTGATGCTCACTTTCCTCGTTAAATCTATCCACGCTGTGCAGAAAGATTCCTGTGATGGTAGCCAAGTAAGGATTGCAAATCTCGATTTCCAAGTACCCATTACACAAGCTGATAATCCACGTGTCACAATACAACTAAGGGAGATGATATATTTTTCCGTGTCCCTCCACTTGTGTTGTGACACATGGAGTACTAACGTCTCATCTATTTTGGAATTACTCACATATCCATGCACTAATTAAAATTTCATCGCCTAACAAATCGTCAAATTCAAAAATTTCCACGGTAAAATAACGGGGCAACTGCCAGAAACTTACCTATAAACCATATTACGGCTGATGGAAACAAAATAGCTGTTAGAATAAGAGCAGTCATCCTCCAGTTGTTAATTGCATCCTGCACAGTCGACAACCAATCCAAAACCGAAAGAAAGAAGAATACTCAGTTAGAATGTGCAACTAAGGATTTCTAAAGGGATCATTTGCAAGTTAAATAACATACAATGAAATACTGCAAGGCAAACCTGGAGAACTCCAACAAGAGGTGCGGAAGGTACATCACCGAAGATATGAATTGAAACCGTTGAAATAGCCATAGATAGTGGCCTCATATTAGGTTTAACACAATGGAGATTAATGTAATTTACAGGACCCTGCAAAAGGGAAACATAGAAGACCAAGAGGAGTGAGTATTCCATAGGTCTGGCACTAAATATCTATCATGCAAACAGTGGAATACAGTAATTATCTACTTTTTGAGCCATACAAAGTAGTTCAGTGTTCGGCAGCATAGGCAAATTGAACAAAACCAAAAAAATAATAGGAGAAAATTTCTTTGAATAGGAACGTACCTGAGTTGCAAAGACAAGTAGTTCACCGACTGCGAAAAGAGCTAGAAAAGCATACATATTCTTGAAGCAAAAGGCACCAAAGCAAAAGGCACCCCCAATTAACGTTACCACTGAAAGAAGCTGCAATACAGTCTAGTACTTAGTGATGCAAAGGCAAAGAAACAGAAAGGAACACGATGGTTGGACAATGACTACACAAGTTATCCATAGCCAAGCAGCAGTATTGCATATAAACAACTTTCATTTTATAGATTCGTTTGAATATGGTATCGAGTAAAACATTTTGGATTACCTTAAAAGCATTAGAGATAGTGTTAGTCATATAATCCAGAATAAAGCCTCCCGCTAGTGTGCCCAATATTCCGCACACAATTGTAATACCTCCAAATATAAGATCTGCATCAGTCTGCCAAAAGACCATGAATGTAAAGCACGTTTTATCACGGAGCTACCTCCTAACTACTTAACATCAACTATGACTACACCGAGAATAAGAAAGGAAAAATATACTGAATAATACAAATCTATACAATCAAAGTGAAATGCTTACCATATGATATATATTATATCCAGCCTTAGGCCCCCAATATGAGTATGCACCTATGACAAAGTTGTATGCTATGTAACCTACAAATGAAAATTTCACATTTTCAGGGAATTCGTACATAGATAAAGACGAAAGCAAAATGATGACTAAAATATTACACCACTGAATGAGTTCTCAGGAAACTAGCCAGTGAAAGAACTATACAAAGAAACAACCATGAACCAAAGAAATTCATATACAAACACTAGTTGGTAAAGCAGGTGGGGAAAGAAAAAGAAAAGTACCTAGAACATTCACAACATAAACCTTATCCACCAATAGCACCTTCACATCTTTCAAAAACCTTGAAATTTGATTCTTTATGTTTGATACCAATTTTGACCTGCCATAAAATAAGATCTCAGGTATCAATACATATATGTTTACTATTTCTTCTAAAACTTATTGAGCATAATAGCACGTGACAATACATAGAAAGTTAAACGAAACAATAGGTTAACGAGTAATGCTTTACTGTCATGCAAGTGGAACCCACATATATTTCATTATAGGAAACCAGCTGTTTGTCTTAATCCTTACAATGCCTAATGCGACCTCTCACGGTTGCTTTATTTGACAGTTAAAGTGGAGACTATTAATATGATAAACATGTGCATACCATTACCATTTAAACAAAAAGCTGAATTTATGCTCAAGGATATATTATGAGGAGAAAACAGTGGCCAACATTAAAACACATCTGAGCAACTTACACCAGCTTCATAGGCTGGTCCAGCTTACAATTAATCTTTCCAATTCTCATAAATGATTCACTGAAAAGTCCACCTGGTTACTGATTCTATGCTAATCATTAATGCTTAACATATTCAGGGTCTGATATATAAATGTTCCATTTAAACGATATTTATTTCATTAATAACTTTTAATTCTTTTCAAACTTCTTTGTTCCTTGTGTAATTCAACTACTGTCTCTGTATGACCAGGGTGAGCATGTAAATAATTGACCACTTAAAAAGGATACAGAAATGCAAATAGAGAGTGAAGTTTATGGAGTGTTTCTTAAGTTTTCTTTAGGTGTTTCATGGAATGCATGACCATGTTTCTTGGATTCCTTGTGTTTCTCTAACAATCTTGGTGTTTCTTATCCCTTCGGAAAGTAGTGGCATTTGATTAACTGGAATAGTGTTTCATGGACTACGAGTCCATGTTTCTTGTATCCCTTGCATTTTCTCTAATAAATCTCATGTTTCTCATCCCATAAGAAGAAAAAAAGCAGTGTATTTATGTCGGCTGAAATATTGTTTCAAGTTGAGCATGGCTAACGCACACTGAACTTGTAAGCTTAGTTAATTTTCACTTGAATCATAATGCTTTATCCCCACCAAAAAGGTGGTTGTGTGTCTAGGTATATACAAGCACAAATATAAATTTATGAGATTATATTACAGAGAAGTAGCTTCAATTGAGGGGCACCCGTTGTAGGCCCACTCCACATTATATTTCAACAATCCAAAATGTCTAGTTTTTAGGTCCTCTATCAAAGATCATTGTAGCAAAAAGTCACCAGAATCTGAAACCATTTATCCTCTCAATTAAATGGTGGCCACTTTAGTGTTTTGTTGAAACACTCTGTTCATCTAATTTTTTGCTACAACTAGATGTCTTAATGATTTAGGATTTATCTAATATTTGACAAGATCTTTGATTGTGGAACTAAGAATTGTATTACATACATATGAGCTTAAGGATGAGTGACTCACTTGGAAGATTTTTGTAAGATAGAATTTCTCACATGTTCCTTCATCGAACAGGAAGCATGTTCACCATTCGAAATATCTGAATCTGTGCAGAGTTTCAAAACAAAATTAGCATGTCAAAGGAAAAGAGTAACTATAATACAATTAACAGAACGGAAACCTTCACTATCCTGATAAAAATAAAAAGTTCATAAAACATTATCAGCAGTACTTTCTGGTCAAGAAAGAGGGGCATAAACTAAGGAAACGGTGATTAACTAACATAACAGAACTTTTAAAATACATATTTTACACCTTTTACATCATCAGAGTTTATGGTTCTAATATTTGCCAAAGAGCACCTCTGACGAACATGACACATAGCATCATTACTATGTAATGCATAACACAATGTTCAGAATTTATTCAGAATCACGAGCATTTGCTACCTAAAAACTTGAGGAAATGAGGAAACCTATTAGTGAAGCAATCCTCTTACAGGATAGGGAATTTAGAGATTTTTCATAAAATTTTATCAGACAGACGTATCCTAACATAAATTTTCCTGTCAACTCAACTCAACTTAGTTTTTATCCCAAAAAGAAAATCTGAGAAAAGTTATCATATAAATTAATAGAACTCCTTAAAAATGCAGTTATGCAGTATAAAAGGACGGTAAAATACTAAAATCACAAAGTTATTCATTGATGAATGCTTCACATCTACATAGTCTATTAGAGATGTTCCAATTAATTATAAGCTATTCTGCAGCTAGTCAGATAGAGGACATGGCTTTGTTTTTATAATGGTCCATTATCTGTTGACACAGCTTCCACATTACCATATGTATCAGTATCTTGAACTTCTTCAACGGTCGTTTCCACTGCTGTCAGTGCTTTTTTTGATTCAGGATGAAAAAAACCTGTAATCACAAATTGCTTAGCAATAGCCCTTAAAAATATGGTAAAACCGTGGAAGACAATGAATTGATGCCTAAAATCACACCTTTCAGCTGCAAAGGCTTCATAACAAACCCTAGAATAGCAAATGGAAGCATAAGGATTGCTTCCCCCACAAATGCATAACGCCACTTGGTGTGACTTCCAACCTATGTATTATAAATAACAGACAACCAAATCAACGTGGGAACAAGTGAGGACCATCAAACCGTAGACAAATACGCATTTTTTATATAAAGAATTCTATCTAGAAATTTTTATTTGGGTCAAGACACCACATATGCCAAATGAAACTAACGCCCGTTGCAATTAAGTATAACTTACCACCCCACCATAAACATAGCCAAGTGCATATCCACTTGGTATGCACATGTAGAACATACCAAGCCATGCAGTTTTCTGAAATAATAGACACAGCATAAGTCAATTGACAGCAAATCTAAAAATATACATGATATTAAAATAATAAAATAAAACGCAATGGGGTGTATCCAACATCAAAAAGAATATATACATGAATGAACAGGTGGGGGTGTGTTCAGAATGACACAGTAAAAGAAAACCTACTACTAAGAACATATCCAAAGCTCTTGATAGTTTAGAAAAGTCAATTAGCACTGCAGCTCTAACATATTTCTGAGAGGGAATCATACATGTTCTATGGCACACTACTGCAGAGTGATAACACATGGCATTCCTAGATAAGGCGGTCACCAAGTTACATTACACTGGCTTTATATAGGGAAAGAAAAGAAAAAAAAGGAAAATTACAACTCAACTTAATACATCTTGAATTTTTTCTAATCCATTAGATGCCGTATTTTTAATGGGTTTTGTCACAATATTTTGCTTATATATTTTCTTTAATTTTTCAAACTTAAACTGAGAATAAATATATAGTTTTTTCTTTTGAGATTGAGATATACTTATTTTTAGGTAATATACTTTTTTCTTTTGAGATATACTTTTTTAATAAGGTTCAAAATCTTCAGAAGTATATCCCACCGTTGAGTAAAAACCAAATGGAACCAACAAATTTAAAATGTTTGGCATGCCATGAAACAAAAGATACCATACCTGAGTAGCTGGGGCATTATCGTCAATGAATGGAGCTGCAAGACTAATAAATGAAGCTTCCCCAACACCAACTAGCCTTTAGAGAACAGAAAAGGAATTAAAACAAGGAAAACAAACAAACATGATCAAACAATATCCCACATTACTGGATTGCTCAAAAACCTAACATCAAGGAGCAACAAACTGGGGGAGAAGGTATATCAATAAAACAAGAAGGATGAAGTTACTTACATGCGGCAAATAGTAATGGACCAGAAATCGAATGAACAAGCACAACCTACTATCGCAAAGGTCCAAACTGATAATCCAACTCCAATGAGCCTAAATGGACTCACACTGCAAAATTTAAAATGGCATAAATAAGAAATCCAAATGCTTCTGAATTTATAAATATCTACACACACACATATATATAGTCCACTTCTTATATGATCAAGTGTACTGCTACTGCATCATAGACGGCACCCTATCCCTCTCCAGAAACCCAAAGCCTGAGTGCTAAAATTTAAACCCTAAACCCAGAAACCAAGATAAATCCTAAACCCTACACCCTAACATCATCAACTTGTCAACACAATGGGGCGAAAACCAGCCTGCTCTTCACACAAAACTAGTCCGTATGTAGACTGTTTGCACTTGAACCTGAACTTTATGCGTGTATATTCATAGATGCATAAATAAAGGAAGAGGGCGGGGGAGGAAGAGGAGGAGGAGGAGGACGTGGAGGAGAAGTGTCATCAACTTGTCAACAGAATGGGGCGAAAGCCAGCCTGCTCTTCAAACGAAACTAGTCCGCATGTAGACTGTTTGCACTTGAAGCTCATCTATATGTATGTATATTCATAGATGCATACATAAAGGAGGAAGGGATTGTGTGTGTGTGTGTGTACGCACGCAACAAAATTCTCTTCATAGACAGACATAATATGTATGACTGTTGTTTGATGTATGGTCTATATTAACAGGTGATTGTTACCTCTTTGCTAATGATGCAAATATAGGAGAAGCAATAAGCAGTCCAACCATAAAAGCTGATGATAGAACTCCATCTTGAAAGTTATTCAAGTGAAACTCCCCCCTACACACAAAAAAATTAAGAATATTGGAACTGTCAAGGATTATTTATATTTCTATGGAAAGCAAAACATTTATCAGAAAATAGGAAAAAGAAAATGGAAAACAATTATCACATGCAGCGCAACAAGAAAAGGAAAGGCACACGAGTAGCTCAAAAATAACAAAAACAAAGGCATAGAATGTAAAGAAGTATAAAAGGTATAAAAGGTGACCAGGACAACGCTTTTCAAACAATTGTTCAAAAGTATTTTTGTGCAAATCTTATACCAAGGAAATGGTGAGAATTGTTAGGAAAATATTATATTAGAAGGGAAGACACTTATCTCAAAAGACTGCATGTTGCAAGCATCGTGTAGTAAACAGAACAAAATTTGGTTAAAAATGGATAAAATGCAGATAATCCGCAACTACCTCAACCTTAAAGTCTCAACACCGCTGCAGACTGTAGTTGGTGGATATGTTTCACACACCATAGCTAAGTATATTAATTGGAGAACAAATCTGGCAACATCTCAAATATGGTGCTCTTAGAAATCAAGTGAAATTTTTTATCCATAACAAATTGATACGGATGAACATTTGTTTATTTCAGAAGCCTCAATAATATTTCTGTACCATAGCACCTAGAACGTGATTATAGCAAAAACCTGAAAACTCAGCACATTCAAATAAATGGAATCAAGCAATGCATGAAACAGCCAAATATGAAAAGCCAGAGAAACAAGGAAACCATCAAATAGTTCTTAGTATCTTACTGTATCCCGGTACCAGCCGTGCATATATCACTATCTGTACAAGTTCCGAGGCTCCCATTGACACCATTGCTTGCTATTGTTCCTCGGTCCACATAATTTAGCAAGTTAATCAAGCAAAAGATAACAAGTAACCTGCAATCACAGCATAAAGACATTTATATTGCACAACGAGATACTAAAGTTACTCAAAAGTCTTTCAAAACCTTCAAATGATACTTGACTCAACCCAGCTGAAAGCTCAAACTTATAAATATATTCTTAACTCCAGAGCATTCATTTACATGATATATCACCTCCTCCTTTCAATTTAAAAATAGTTTAACTAATTAAGCATCCAATAATTCTCACTCTTTTCCCTTTCCATCCATAAACTTTCACAGAAAGAACATTAGTGCCCACCATGGAGAAAAACCGAATTTCCGGGCTGGTTGCCGGGAAAGTAGAGAAAAACAAAGAAATCACCAAAATTTCTGAAACCCACATAGAAATACCGTGTATTTCCCAGACCCAAGTAACAAAAACAATAAAAAACCCTAAAAAATATAAAAAGGCCAAAACTTTCTCTTGAATTCCATATTTTCTCACCAACCAAACAGACCCCAGAACAGAACAGAACAAAAAGAGAAAATAAACACATAAGTGTAAGAAAATGAATCACCTCTTGGGCGTGAACCAGGAAGGAGCGGGAGCTGCGGTTGAAGCAATAGCCATGGCTGTGTCCGCCGGAGGGGGCTTGGGCTTGCCTTCTTCAGAAGACTCTGCTTCTTCCTTTTGTGCCATAGAAGTGGAGTAGAATATACTTTTAATATTCTTTAATCTTGGTAAAAAAATAAAAAAAAAATCTTTAGTTTGAAGTAAAGTAAATGTTTTTACCTTTTCTGAGTTGGAATTTGGAAGTTGGAATGGTAGTTGTGTGGGGGAAGTGTGCTCTTTCTATCCTCCTCCCTCCTCCCTCTCTGATGGCTTCGTTTCTTGCTAGTTTTTATAGTAAAGCTTAAGAAGCTTGAAAATTTGACCACTTTTGGAGTTTTGAATAAGGAAAAGTTGGATCAATCTTTCCAATGATTATTATTCTGTCTACCAATTGTCTCCTTCCAAAAATTAGAGAAATAAAACAAAACTAAAGTCTGAGTTTAAGATTCCTATTTTGTTTGTGGGGAATTCGATTCTCTGCGTGTGCTTGCAGAGAATCAAAACACATTCTCGATAAATTAGAGGTCCATAGCTTGGTTTAGAATACTAGGACAAATGATTGATATGTCGTGAAATATGGTGTGATTGTCATACACATAAATGCACGAAGAAACAAAGCATCGTGCAGTTGAAGTCTTCAGTGACACCAACTAAAGGATCGAACTTAAGACCAGGGCCGTCTCTGAGATTTTGAAAGCCTTGTGCGAAATTTATAAAATGGGTCATCCTTAAAATAGTTTTAAGTTTTAAAAAAGTATAACAATGTATTGATACTAGAAAACATTCACTTAAATCAAAACAAAGCCACTTAGTACTAAAGTCTAGTGGTATTCCTCTCCATTTGTATGTGAGAGGTCTTATATTCAATTCTCGCCAAATGTGAATTTGAATCATATTGTTGTTAACCCATTGGGAGGCTTAAGCCACTCTCCCACCATGTTAGCATAGATAATATCGTTTGTTAAAAAAAATCAAAACAAACTTAGCACTCACTGATTGCATGTTTACAAATGTCCTTAATGATAAGTACAAAGAGCTATAAACATAACTTTCACTAAATAATCAAAAACAATTTTATCTTAAACAACCAAACATGAAAAGAAAAAAAAACATCAGACCTCTAACTTTAAAGTTCACTTGAATATATAACGTTGTTATATTATAAAATTAAGAAACTGTCCCTTTTCAGGATGTTATTATTGACATTCAAAAATTTTCTCCAAGTTTAGGGTTTAGAAATATTAAAAAAAAAAAACTTTTTTATAAGGAGTGCACA
>JAOTRO020118046.1:0-13544 GCA_028566515.2 Pyracantha coccinea | reverse complement strand
AATAAGCTATGCAGCCCAATCTACCAGCATTGCACGCTGGGCATAAATTAATTCGCCACGATAAGATGCTTCAGGGATAAAATTATGAAATTTTGACACAACCTTATTGACAAATTCATGAACCCGCTTCAATTGGAATCACTCAAAAATTCCACCGTTTGATTACTTTATGCTCAGAACAAGTTCGCATGTCCTACATTAAAAACATATAACAAAGTATCAAAATCTCACCAAAATAATAACTAAATTATACTAAGAATAGAGAATAATATATAGTGTAAAATCGACTCATCAGTAGCTTTGCAAAACTTACCAAGATCCCAAGAGAAACTAATATTTTTTTATCCAAAACACCACGGACATTACTTGGAGAAAGAGCTCCAACCTGCCTATGTCATATTGGATTTGCTAGTATTCAGGGTATTAGCTTAAACAATTTTCCAGGTTCTGTGTCACTCTGTGATCATAGGCCTGGGAATTAACTTCATCAACAAGCAGCAGCTAATGCAAGTCTCCTTCCATTTTTATGATATGAAATGAATCTTAGCTCAGAAGTCTATATTGTCTGCTTGGCATCTGCAGTAAATTAACAATCAACGACGGCCCAATTTTTTCTCTAATTTTTTTTTTATTTTTTTAAATTCAACTAGTATCGTTCATGAAATTTAAACAACTCAGTACCTCCTCCAAAAAAAAGACCGAAGACTGTCACTACACCATAGAGTCGTGAAACACCAACTAAAAACATGAAACTTTTCTTCCAGTTATAATCTGGACAAGACCAAGTTGAGCTCTCTTCAAGCTTTAAGGAGTCTACCTACCGGCCCTTCGGGCTTGTTTTGGTTCTCCGGAAGAACGACAAGCCCTCCATGTTGACCAAGGAAAGTGGCGAGTGAGAGTACTTGCAACAGTGAGTTAAATAGAGGCTAAGAGTATGTGTGTTACCTTTCTAACAATACACTCTCTGTGGTTGTTCTTGAGACATGAATCTCTCATAATTTGGTATATGTTATTTTCAAGGGCATGCATGGTTAATTAAGAACCACAAGTGCATGCGTCTTTATTGCGAGTCTCAATTTCTTGCAGATTGGTAGCCGTTCAAACATCATGTATCTATGACATGTACTTGAATCAGAGAGATTTTTTAGTGTGCTGTAAATACTAGGCATAACATCACATATCATTATATAAATGGAGAGACACTTCAAAAAATTATTCTTCCAATTGTATAATGACTGGTGTTACATTTCGTGCTCTGGACACACTAAAACATCTCTCCTTGAACTAGGAGTACTAATCAATGCATTTCTGTAGCAGTTGTGTTGGGTAGGATTTATAATTGGATAGTAAGGCATGATCCATGACGGTCCATGAAGGGTCATATTAAATCAGAAGTGTTGTCTATTTTCCAAGTCACCATTTAATATCATTCATGCAAACATTAACTGAATCTAAAATCGTTTATTCATCTAATGGTTATCCAATAAATCGACAAATTTACCATGTTTTTCACTAAACTATTTATGATTTGTTTTTAAATGGTAATTTAGAAAGTAGACAAGTTTGATCATATGATAAGAAAGAGACTCGAGAAGATCCACATGAGGTCGTTAGCATCTCCCTCCAAAACAGGTTGTTAGTGTTGTCTTGTACTTCGACTCCACCACTATGTCTTAATATCCACCATATATTATTCTACATTAGTTTTGTACTATAAATTAATGGAGGTCTAATATTTTAGAGAGAAGATTGAAATAGTGATTTGTAACTGGGCCAAATTAACATTTGCCCAATTGCCAAGCAAGACATATAGTTCTAAAGACTCTGAACTAATGGCTGGTCCTAAGCCCAACTTTTAGTATTGTTGGTACGGGCACGAAAAACCATTTGATCATGTCAAACCTGGGCTCGAGAGACATAGATCTTTGTTCGAGTACGTGATAAAAGGTTATTTTGTTTGCTCCTTTGCATAAGTGCTCGCTGCACTAAGTACTTTTAACTTTATTAAGGTACGTTGTTCAGGAGATATTTTCTTGAACTCGTATGTGTTTTTGTAGGTTTTACTGTAACAAGTTTGTCTAAAAATATGCGCACCCATATTTTTTCACTGCGGCATGCATTTCGTGTTTTTGCTCACCGCCACGCTTGAAAAGCATACCTATCAAAGCAAATACGATGACCTCAATAAGATATTCCTTTCATTCTTTCCATGTGTTGTTTATGTGACGATGTTCGGTAGCGGAGGCAAAGCCAGACCGGAGGTGGCCCACCCCTAAAAACATAGAAAGTAGAGAGTGTGATTACTTTGTTACGAAATTTCTTTTGCTTGTATGAATGAAATTAGGAACAAAAATATGAAGTTTTCGGTAAAATTTTAGTAGAGTTTGAGATGAAACTCTAATTTTCATACATGATTAAATATAGTTATTTTCTCGTTTTATGTTTTAAGGATGATTTCTTGTTAATATGTTCCACCCCCCCCCCCTCCTCTCTTCCTCCTCTTCGGGGTGAAATTCTGACTCCGCCCATGAAGACGTTACTATAGGTTAAACATGAATTCTCCAAGAATCTACGATCTTAAATCACATCTGCATGCGTAGCCAATTGATTGTAACATAGCTCAATTACTTCAACATCGAGAAGTTTCCAAGAAAAACAAAGAAGAGAACGTTCCTGGAAGTAAACAAATATGGATAATTATAAATAACAACATTGTGTGGAGAGGAGGCAAAGGATCGAGTACTCCACCAAAATGGAGGAGGTGTATTGGTGGACTCTCCACTTATAATGTCCTCTAATTACAATTTTTCGACCTTGTTCCCATCTGATGTCCTATCCTACAGGCTACATATATTGATATATAAATTTAAAGAGACCGCGACCAAACTTTTGTGGCCCCCACAAATTTTGGGAAGATTTTTTCAGTCTGCTGAGAACACGGTTCAGTACACAAGTGTAACAATATAGTTGATTAGAATTTTTTTTTTTTAAACTTCCAACCAATTATATTATGACAATTGCTATATTGGATTGTGTTCCTAACACACTAAAATCGGCTGATACGGTTAATGGGTTAATTTAGGCTCCATATACTATTTAGTTAGGAAGAGTCACGTTGCTTCTAGACTAGTGATGCTTTTGGGATTAGAAAATATGGTTTTCTTGAATAATTAATGTAGGATCAGTGATTAATCATAAGTGTGTGACATGCACTTGAAAGTTGTGGTGGAATATATGATATGCATATATCTGTTACTGCTCATATCACTATTTGTGTTTTGGTAAACTCCTGATATGCGCACTTTTTCTACCTAACACCATATTATCATGTCAATAAGTAGTTATAATTTAAAAAAATGTTATTTGTGAAAATTATTTAGTTATAATTTAAAAAATGTTATTTATTGTGAATAGAATTTTTATTAAGAATGTTATTGTGTATTATTAATTAAGAATGTCATTTGAAGATCAAATCTTCATAGGTTTGTATTACTTGCAATGCCCGAAAGAGAACTTATCATGATTAGTATAAATAAAGGTACAAGGTCAATGGGTTAGGACACAATTCTCATACACGAGTCATTACAAGGTCAATGGATTAGGACACAATTCTCATACACGAGTCATTCTCTCTCTGTCGTCCCTTCTCTGTACCCACTTTTATAATTCGTTTCACAACATTATTTTCTTTCTAATACAATGTGATTTTTTTTTCGTGCATACTTTTGTAAGTGAATACGATCACGATTTAATTTCGTTTAATTCACACAATTTTTTTAATTAAATAAACTAAAAAAGAATTAAATTATAAAGTTGAGGGGAACGTTATGTTTGGAATGAGATGTGTGAACGATCTATGTAATGATAAATTTTTTTTTGTCAACCGATAGATTTTGTTAAATTAGATGTTAGATTAGCTAATGACAAGGTTTAAACTCATACCGTCATGCAAAAGCTCAACACATTTATATCACTGTGAAAAATGACCACTTGCTATATAATGATAATATATTTTGACCACTATTGCATTTTCATAATGTTCATCACTGAGTGATTAATTGTTTCCTACCATCAATCATTATGATTTAGAAATTTATATTGCTTTAGCCAAAAGTATATAAATAGCTCATCTTTCGGTACGATTTTGGTACCAACCCATTATCTCAGTTAAACCTTTTTAAAAACAAATGAACCGTGAAAGATTATTAACCTTCCACTTTTAGGGCATGATTCTGAAAAATGTTTTGACGACAAGTAACTTGGTCATATCAAATTAAGTGGGTTTTTTTTTAAAGATCAGCTGGCGGCTACCTTCTGAAGATAGGGAAGACCCACATAAGCATTTCAGTATCTTCCTAATTATCATCGTGTATGATTCTTAAGCAGTAGATTGAAGCTTCTGATTTGGTGTTAGACAAAGCATTGTGTCCATTATTCAAGCCTTCATGATCTTTTAGAAGGCGTAAAAACAACTTCAACGGCGAAAGAAATTAAAGGCATAAACATACTCAAAATTTATAGCGAATGGAGTTTTAATGTGGTACGTAATCAACATAATCAACCTTAATTTATTTATAAGTTCAATGCGTTAGATGGTTTTTTTGACAAGCAACAGTATTTGGTATTTCATTACTCAACCGAGAGCAATACATAGGCGCTAATTGGGTACAATCCTCCAGTGACAAAAAAAAAAAAATCATCCGGAGGTTAATTTGCGCAAATGAGACAATAATGGTAAACCCCTAAGCAGCTACGACATGTATGAGAACTTCCTACAACACCCGTACAAACCTGTCACAAAAACAACATATAACAGATTTGTATAGGTGATTGCAGATAGTTGCCGTCAAATAGAGCGGTCACATAAAGTCATCTCGTGAGCCAGACCACAAAAAGTCGTCGTTAGTAGACGAGACCACATAATACAATGCTTAAAGCGAAAACCAAATGCAGCCATCGTTGCGGCGCGGCCACAACACTCACTAGGTGAGACAATTAAGCTAGACTAAACTAGCTCAAAAATAAACTAACCTAAATTAAACTAAACTAGGCTAAAATAAACTAATGGAACCACAAAACGGACACCATCCGATGGAAGAATGCTAGGGTTTGACACTGGTTTGAGAGGGTTTCTAGAGAGAGCGAGAGAAATTTACTGTATCATTGCGTTAGGTAGTTTAATTGTTAGTTTTCATTGTACCTGTGGGAGGTAAAGAAAACTCACAACGAGTTTGTAGCTCAAATAGTTAAAAATAATTATCTTTGCACTCAGAAATTTTTGGTTCGATTTCCCCTCCCTCTATATTACTTATATAACAAAGATTATTATAAAAAAAAAAGAGAAAAAAACAATTTTTTTATTCCCTTAAGAGATTTCAACCTAAGATTCAAATTCTATTTCAAAGAACAGAAACGAAAAAACAACCTGATCTCGACTCAATACAAAAAAATTACTCAAGTTAATTGAAAATTCTATACATCTGATGTATGACATGCATTAGAGTAACATATTATTAGATGTGTATTCAAAAATTTTCAACAAAAAATCGAACGATCAAGAATCTCGCTGCTTGCATACAAGAAATAACCTTAGGTTAACTTTCTTTGTTTCTTTTCTAAGTCCGAGAGCGTGGGGGCATAAGGTGGATGATCATCGATGATAGTGCATCATCCAATAACGATGTAAAAGAGGAAATCAGAACAAAAGGCGAAAGAAAGAGACGAGTTTGACATACTAGTCAAACGAATGTACGGCTGATAGTTTCCGTGGCACGGACTTAAAAGATAAAAAGTTGTTTGCCTATTGGTAATTTGGTAGGTATATGTCCCCTGTCGCCACCAAAACTTATTAAAGTAGTTTAACTATTCATCACTTATCCCAAATCCTAGTTGCTTTGCTCACAGATCGGAAGTTATGTATAAAAACAAACCCGAACGGTCATTTTTTATTTATTATTTTTTTTTTAAAAGAGATAAATAGTAGCAAGTCACTGTTATCTATTTATTTTGAGAACTCTGAAAGGTCATTTTTGAATAGTATTCTAGAACATTAGAGAATTAAGAAACGTTTTCAAATTTTGATTAATAATATAAAAGATGAATAAAAATAATACCCTAAAGTTGTTTATGTAGTCATAGGAAAAAGCCTAAATGCAAATGAAAACAACACTAACTCAAGATTACAAAAGTTCTAAAAACACTCCTAAAACTTTAAAGCTATTTTAACATTTAAACGTTGTTAAAACATCAAAATCAAACACCGAAAAGGTATCATGAGGCCAAATCAGATACCGAAAACCTTGAAAACAATATTCACTGCAACTAGCCCGAACTTGCTGTTCGAATAAGCTTTTCTAGCCCCTCATCATTTGCTCTTTTTGTGTTGTATACAATGTACATGGCTGAAATATGCCCAATGTAAAAACGATTAGGGATTCATATTCACTCACTTGAATTGCTTTCAAATAACTTACATATTATGAGGTTTACATTCTTATATAATTACATGAGAGCGACAAACACAAAGACATATTCTCTGTAAATTAATTATTCACGAGGATGTATACATGAAGATATGTTCTGATTTGTATTACTTAATTGATATGAAAGTTTTGCTGCACAACAGTTCATGTTATGTTTTTATGCTTATAAATAGTGCTCAAGGTTCAAAACTTAACATATATATTAATCTTTCTGATGATTGGATGCTATAGCTTATATTCCTTGTTAATTTGAAGACAAATTTGGAACACTGACTTCAATTTTCTTTATATTTCTGTAAAAAGAGGAATTTAAACTTGAAATCTCTACCAACATTACAAAATAAAAGTATCACAAAAAGGACTTAAATTATATATTTGGATGGTCTTACATATGACACTTAGATTAAATTTCATTAGTGGTTGTGACCATCATCATTCGTAAATATTTTTCAACCCCGCGTTGGATTCGTGTCCAATTAGCTTATAGATAAAGCTTTTTTGTGGAAGGTACTAATCGTACTTGAACAAAGATGATAGGTGCATGCATCATTTTTCCAACCAAAGTTTGAACTTCTCCAACAAAAGAAGTTTTAAATTAAGAGCGCCAATCGTGCTATGGTCTATTATTTCGAAACTTAATTAATTAGACCTAAATCTAGGTTTTACCTTTTGTTCATTAGTCAATTGATTGTGCTAATATATGGTTGGATGTTAAGAATATGTATATATGAGTGATAAATTTTTTAGGCCCAGCATATGATTCACTACCAACATTATCAATATTGTCTTCAAATTTAATCACCAATTACTATGTGTAGGCTTTTATCACAAAAAATTTCAATGATATTAAGAGTAGAATTTTCTCATATATGTCATTTTGTTATATTTTAGATGTGAGATTCTATTCTCCAACAAAAAGGATAGTGTGCATTCAAATGACCTTGTATAAGCAAGCTAAGTTGTGAGGCTGGGTAGAATGATGAGTATGAGTATCCTAGATCTAGGATTCGAAACCCCTCCAATCTAAAATAAAAAAAATGCACATGACTCATGATCATTTACAAATTTTACCCCATCTTCCCTCCCTCACTCATTACACTTCTTTAGTGCTGGACGACAGAAAGATTTTTGATTAATTTGGTGGAGGTCAAATCTTTAATGGAAGAGCTCCACGCATGGCGCATTGTCTTGCCATTTTTAGCCAAGAAAATGTAAGGTTCCCTAGTCCAACAAGTTAACAAAATTTGCTCTGAAACTTTATTTAGAACTCGTACTATTACTATAGTTATAATCAAAGAGACACTGAGTGGCTCTATGAATTCAGTCCATGCGATTCAAGAAGTTGTTTCATTTTTATCTACAGTTGCTTAATCAAAATTTTAATTAGTGACGTTTATTAATTGATGCTCTATCCTACGCAGGTAGTTGTTAACTGAAAGATCCATTTAAAAGAATTGAGAGTACATGCACATCTGTATATGCATTAATTTGATCAGGATGATGCTAATTTATCATGTAATTAAGTATAAGAACAGATTCTAAAAATTCCTGGCTAGCTCAACGTAAGCGAATTGTTGACAGTTGAAATGTATGCTGTCAAGCTTAGGCATAACTAAATAAGGTCATGTTCATGTTATCTAACTAAAATTAGGTCATTACTTTCTTAATTAAGTTCTAAGCTTTTTATTCTTAGTTTCATTAGTTCATCCTTTCTTTTTCAGCCCAATTTATTGGTTTGTGCTGCTCATGTCTTGCCTCTTTCTTAGAATGCATGCGTGCAGAGTCATGCACTACGTATACATATAACTATCAGTTGCAGAACATCCTTTATGAAAATTAATCGTAGTGATTGATGATTCTTCAATACTCTTAATTCATATGATTTCATATATGAAGAATGTATACGTGGACTATGTCCAGAGAGTTCAAAACCGCCAATGTAACTAAAAACATATAAACTATAACATATGTGAGGGTGTGAAGGTAAAAAGAGTCTCACATTGGTGAAAGGAGAAACCTTGCAAGGGCTTATAAGAGGTTGGGCTACTTCCAATATTGTAAATTTGTTTTATGGTAGAATCTCAACTTTCTTCATGGTATTAGAGCATATTGTCCTATGTATGAAGCTCAATGGCCACACCTATTCCACGTCATCTGAGCTCAACGGTCACACGTGTTCCACGTCCTCTGAGTTGTGTTGTCCACGTGTATTGCCAATTGATTTTATGGTGAAACCTCAACTTTCTTTAGAGTATCAGAGTAGGTTGGCCCACGTGTGAAGCCCAATGGCCACACGTGCTCCATGTCACCCAATTTGTGTTGTCCACGTGTTTGGCTTGAATATTCGCCACACGTGAAGGGGCGTGTAAGGCTGTAAAGGTAAAAAGAGTCCCACATTGGTGAAGGAGAAACCTTGGAACGACTTTAAGAGGTTGGGTTTATTCCCCATATTACCAATTAGTTTTATGGTGGAACCTTAACTTTCTCCAACATATGGTTCCCAACTTTTTGTTAATTTTGAAGGGAAACAAAATCATCTTAGAAGAAGCCACTTAGTACTATGGTCTAGTGGTTAGTACTACGATCTAATAATATTCTTCTTTACTTGTAAGTGAGAGGTCTTATGTTCGATTCTTGCCGAAGACGAATTTGAACCACATTATTGTTAACTCATTTTAAACTTATCCCACTTCCCTACCCCTTTAGTGTGGGTAATATCGTTTGTTCCAAAAACAAAATCATCTTAGGAGAAGCTAGCCAACATGATCACGTAACAGCCAACGAAATCGTATATGGCCAACATAAAAAGATGTTTACCAAGAAAATGCCATAAGAACCATAGAAAATAGAGCGTGGCATCTCCACTATGAGTAAAACGTGGTGTCATTTTCTATTTGATCATCACTGGGTGACTTAATAGGGGTCAGTGTACGTTTTTAGCATTTTTTAAATCTAAGATATTCCAGATTTTATATCCTTTTTACTTGTTTTCAGACATATTTTTTAAAGAAGAATTGATTGGTTATTTCTCCCCTAATTTGTGATATCCGATTAATATACTTTATCACAGGATCAGCCACACGTTTTGTTATTCCAACATAACTTTCTTTAAGTATTTTATTGTACAAATGCATACAAGAATATATTTTATTGAAAAAAAATATATGCTAGTAATAGTCACTCGCTCACTGATGTAATTAACTCTGAATACATTAAGTTTATTATCAAGCCTACAAGTATCAGATTTGTTGATCAACCTTGCATGATACGACACTGAAAACCTTCGCATGTTTGCAAGTTGTGAGCACTAAGCTTGGTGATCAACCACAACGACGAAAATGCGATAACAATTTATCTGCGGAATTGGCACAATATTGCGCATAGAAAAATGTTGTTGCGAAAAGACAATTCTCCATATATATTATATACTGAATTGGCATTGGCACACTGCATAGAAGGTACTCTTGTGCCTGCAAGCGTGCTCCACTAAGGTGACTATAATTTTAATAATTTCATTCAAAAGTTCAAAACCCTACTTCTGATAAATGCGCACGTACAGCCAATGTTGGTTTTGAGGCACGTCACAAATTTATAGGGCACTGTCCTTAAATTGAAATGCAAAACCCCTGCTAGCTAAGTCCACTTTAGGTTAATAGGTACGATATATGTTCACACTTTGGCTACTTTTCGAGGGAGAGTCGTGTATATATAAACACGATATCTCCCTTCCAAATTTCACAACTACAAAGTGAGTCATTTTGTCTAGCTAAAACAAGAAAAAAAACTAACAGAATATTTCGATTAATATTTCGTATTAGTGATTTATGGGTTCAACCGTGATAACTATTCCGGCAGATGGGGAGCTTGCTCGTCCCAAAAATATTCAAGACAAAGATGAGAGGCAGAAGTTTTCTATTTTTGGAATTATTTCCAATCTTAGACTTAGAGTACTTGATCAGAAAAGCAAGCAAGATATGAGAAAGCTGCTTCACAGCATCAAGGTTGGAGTTGCCCTAGTTTTGGTTTCACTTCTCTATCTTCTGGATCCTCTCTATGAGCAAGTTGGAGAGAATGCCATGTGGGCTATAATGACCGTCGTCGTCATTTTTGAGTTCTATGCAGGTTCGCTCTACTTTTCCAGGTTACTTTGGAATGTTTTGCTCTTCTTTATGCAAAAAATGTCATTTAAGTTACTAATTCATGTTTTAATTAACTTTGTGTACATTTAATAATTAAGTATGGTAACGATTTTTTTTTCAGGTGCTACACTTAGTAAGGGCTTAAACCGTGGATTCGGAACAATTTTAGGAGGTGTATTGGGGTGTTCAGCTGCAACTTTTGCTCAAGAAGTTGGTAGAATGGGCAAGGGCAACGCCGTGATTATCGGTTCTTCGGTGTTTGTCATCGGTAAGATAGTGCTCGGCCATCCATTCTCATATATAATTTCGTGACGTAACTTTTATAATGCATAGTATAATATACTGTACAAAGTTGGCCCCCAAAGAATTTGGAACTTCCATCTTAACCTAGAAGATCATGGCGCATTATCCACGTGCCATGCATTACTATAGATTTTAAATGGTAGTTGATGACGAATTGTCATCATATATATATATATATATGACATTTTGGACAGTAGAAATCTTATTGAATAAGAAAGAAAAAAATGAGGGCAGAAAAGATAAACTAATTACTACGTAAATCTTACATTTTATTTTATTTCAGGTGCATCTGCCACATACTTTAGATTAGTGCCAAGCATCAAGAAAAGATATGACTATGGAGTCATGATCTTCATCCTGACCTTCAATCTAGTAATCGTATCGGGTTTACGTGCCGAAAAAGTGTTGGAATTAGCTCGTGAACGTCTTTCAACGATCGGAATGGGATTTGCAGTATGCATATTCATAAGCCTGCTAGTCTTCCCTACATGGGCTAGTGATGAACTTCATGACTCTACAGCTCATAAATTTCAACTCCTTGCAGACTCAATAGAAGGTAATAGTTAAAGCATGTGTTAATTTGTGTTGGTGATTAAAGTAAACGCATGAACCATTTAATTAAGTAAATAATTGATTTGCAGGATGCTTGGAGAATTACTTCAGATTGGACAAGGAAAATATGAAGGATGACCCGCCTAGGTCCATTTCTAGTAGATGCAAGTCGGTGTTGCACTCCAAGTCCAAGGATGAAACACTGGTATAATACTATTTCATGCACATTTTATCGAGAGCGTTGTATGTACCGCATAGTAATTCACTTCTTATTAAAAGTAGTGGTTCATCAAATATGATATAAATAATATTATTCTTGTATAAATTATAAGCAAAAAAGTGTGCTCACAGTGTTCTATAATCTATTATGTATGTCAGGCAAATTTTGCGAAGTGGGAACCATGGCATGGAAAGTTTGGTCTCAACTACCCCTGGACAAAATACCTACAAGTTGGAGAGCTTCTTCGAGAGCTAGCTACCATTGTCATTTCCCTCAAAGGTTGTCTTCAATCTCCTAGACAGGTAAATATATACATATATAACATGCACTCTTTGGCATTTGCTTAAATTAATTTTGGTTCATCTTCTTTCTAAGAAAAATTCTCAAGCTGGTTCAAATTATGTGTGATTTTAGCCGTCGTCGAGTCTGAGGCAGTCAATCGAAGAACCGAGTGAAGCTGTAGGGTTGAAACTTGCATGGAGCTTAAGAGAGCTTGGAGAGAGCCTTGTGAAGATGAGAAGATGCAACCAGGAGGCTGTGATAGTGCCCAAATTGAAGTCAATGAGACTAGAGCTGAGCTCGATTGTTTTTGGACCAATAGAGAATGTTGATGGACTAGCAATTGCAAGCTTTGTCTTCTTGTTGGCAGAGATGGTTGAAAAGGTGGAAGAATTGGCAAAGGAGATTGAAGAACTTGGAGAGCTTGCTGGTTTTCATACTAAATAGCTATAGCTATCTAAGCCTATATATATACACACACAATTTAATATTCTTAACTATGGTGCATAACCATTTTCCAATTTTTGGCCTAAAAAACTCCATGTATGTTCTGAAATTATGGGACTTTGCAGGATGCGTAGCTACCTAAATTTACGTATATATATTAATCAGCCGTGTAACTGAAACTATGACAGATTATCGTACAATATAGATGGCTGAGATTACTTCATTATATGTTATGATCTTATGCATGCATATTGTGTGGCAAAGATAAAGATAATTTGGATCTAGACATGTTGTGCCTAGCTAACTTAGTACTCGAGGAATCTTTATACGGCAACACACTCATAATAAGGAGTGGGATCGTTGGGACCCATATATAATCAAGTTTTATGGACTGAAGTGAAGTAAAGATGCCTTTATTTATTTATGTTTTAAATCATTCTTGTTATTGGCAAATAAATTATAAGAACATTTTGTAGTCCCATCATATAAGAGGGGAAATGGTTAAAGATTTGTCCAACGTAAAATTTCACACCTTATAAATGTGTTATCGTATACAACAGTCGAACGTACAGAAAATTTTCTTCTAACTTAATTTCATCATGACACCATAGAAAATATTTACAAAATAGATCAATAGGTTTGTCCTTAATCTCTATCAAGGTCCCTTCACAAAGCTGCAGGCCAAGGTTAAGATAAATAGGCTGATGACCACTCAAACCGGCATCCATGCTCAGGTCTAAATAATGTCATGATTCTTATAAAATTCAGTTTTCAGAAGCAATACATATAATTTGAGGCGAAATATCTGGTATATAAACTATTGGAATAGGATAATCAAAATAATAAGACCATTCAAGGAAGACAAACTGACGAGAAACATAATTATCTATAGTGATCATGATTAAGAAAATCCATAAAATAAAATAAAAAAAAGGTAATCCAAAGTTGAAAAACCTCACCTCTAATAAGATCAAGGTTTTAAAAGACGCTATGTGCTAGTCGGGTGGCGGGGGCTTAGGCGGACTAGGCGGATATAAATAAATTTATTATATATTGTATAAATAAGTGCATATTTATACTTGAAAATTACATAATTGTATACATAAATTGCAAAATAAAGTA
>JAOTRO020117654.1:0-13553 GCA_028566515.2 Pyracantha coccinea | reverse complement strand
TATAATCAAATGTGACGAATTTTCATGTTTATGTGACGAATGTCTGTCACCACCTAAGCCATATTTTCTTGTAGTGTGTGTTTGGTTTAGGGTTATTGGCAGGTCGGAGCCACTTCCGCCATTCTTTCCCGGTGCTGAGAGTTTCAAATCAAATTTTGCCATCGACTTTGCTAGGGAATAGCCGCCCTCTACGCCCATATTTGGTGTTGGACCACCTGGTCATGCAAACTTTGTGGCTGCTTAGCCTTGGGCGAGATTCTCTGGCGTTGCACAACTTAATTGGGTCGACTTGTTTTGGAGGCCCCGCCGCCTAAGGTTTCCAGATTTGGACACTCTAGTGTCTCTTCATCTACTGCGGGACTTACTGAAGGAGCTGGTCCTATTGGTGCTTGTCATTGCAGGTTGCTTTGTCTCAGAAACGTCCTATCCCTTCATCGGAATATGCCGGATTGTGGTTCCCTTCTCGGTTTTTTTTTTGTTTAGTTTCAGACTAGTTTAATTAATTTAGTTTAATTTAGCTTATCTTAGTTTAGTCATGGTCTCGCCTAGTGAGTGTTGTGGCCAGGCTGCAACGTTGGTTGGATATTGTTTTCGCATTGAGCGATGTGTTATCTGGTCTTGTCTACCTACGATGACTTTATGTGGTTTTGCTTCCGCGATGACTTTATGTGGCCTCGCTCTTTGGCGATGACCCTTTGCAGTTGCTGATACACATCTGTTATATCTATCAGTCCGTGACAATTTCGTATGGTGGCGTGCAAAGTTTTCGCACATGTGGTAGCCGTTTAGGGTTTTATTATTGTTGTCCTGCTTGAGCAAATTCACCTCCAAATCAATGTTTGATCACTGAAGGATTGTACCCAATTGGCACCTATGTATTGTTTGAGACGTTGAAGGAAATATCAATCTATTGTTGCTTGTCAAAAAAAAAAAAAAAGCCTCTACAATTTCTACCCATTCAAATTTTCATTGGCAATCTACAACGATAGTTGATTTATTTATTATTATTTTTTTCAGATCTACAAGCAATAGTTAGAAAACTAAAATCAATAAAAATAGGTAATTGATCAGTGGAAAATGTATATTGAAATGGTATTATTATTAAAGTTGTTACCTATTAGGAATCACCATAATTATTTGAAATGAAGGCAAGACTTTTTTGTGTACTAAATTTCGTGTAAATCATCCCCCAACTACAAAAAAACATCACAAACATCATATTTCACTGCAAACATCATATTTTACTGCTCTCCCTCCATAAGAGATCAATTTTTGTTTTTTTTGCACAATACATTAAAAACATATTTTGACAATTAAAATGAAAAAGAACTAACTCAATACATTTTTAGGTACGCGTCCAGTCCGTAATTAAAAAAGCCTCTCGCACGCACATGAATGCGTGTGAAAAAGGCTAATATATATATATATATAAGGAATACCCCAAAATGGTGAAGCATTCAAAATACTATAAATTGCCCTATGACTATGCAAATGCCATTTGTCTCTCTCCCAGTTAAGATTTTTAAATAGAGCAATTAATTTTAATAAAATTCCAAACTAACAAAACAAAAGCATAGTGGGTGTTTTTCTTCTTTTATTTCTTTAAATTTTTTAATAAACAAAAAATTATAAATAAAGAATAAGATGTAAAAGAGCAAATTGCCACAGACTCAAGAGGCTAGTACGTATAATATGTTCTACTTTCGAAAGCTCTCATGTGAGTGTTAACTGCCTCTAGAAGTCAATTATTGGAGCAGCAGCAAAATCCACCTGTGAAGAAACTTCAGCCACGTTCCTAATCTCACTTCCACCTAAAATATCCCCATAAAAACACACACTATGAAAACCTCAGCACCTTGGATTGGTTCTCTGAGTAGATGTTAGCAGGTTTTTCCTTTTTTCTTTTTTATACGATCGATATTTGGGAGGGGAAAAAATGAACTGAGAACTTTAACAGTAAAGATAAATGTTGTTAACCAACTATGCTACCAGTCGCCTTAAGAAAATCAGCTCGTAGCTTAATTAGGTCAATACAAAAAGTTTTATGTAACCAGCATCAAATATCTTCCGATTAGGCAATTATTAGTTCAGAATCATTAGTATTAGACAGGCAATCAAACAGAGAATCATAGAACTCCATCAGCTATAAATTAACGGTTTACATTATCCAGCTTAAAGCGTAGAAAAAACCTTGAATTCCACTAGTATATGGATATTTTACAGAGTATAGAGAAGAAGAGAAAGCCAATGAAAACAAAATATCTCTTGGACTGTTAATGCTGTTTCCAAGGATGACATTTCAGCTTAGTGCAAGATCCATTCCACGTACTTGTGCATTCACCTCCAGCTCCATCACAACACTCGCAAACTATTCCGAGTGTTCCAAAAACCTTCGCATATCCTGCAATTTTCACACAACACATCTAACTAAGTCAATTCAATTATATCCAAAATCAGATACTGTACTGTGATGCTCCGGTAGGGGTATTTCAAGCCAAGCATGCATGCGTGACACTGCGTGATGGTTTTTGAAATACCACAACAACGTGACGAGTTTCTCTCTCAGTTTGGGGTTACATGTAAGACGTAGTATGTTGCTCGAACTTTTTACCTTCTTTTGGCGAGAGGGAGAGTGGCCTTCCTTCAGCACCTGAAGATTTCCCAGATGTAAAAAGAACAACTAGAAGCAACAAGAAAGGAAGAAGAGAATACTTTGGGAGGCTCATATCTGTACTTTGGGTTCCGAAGTATATATTTTAACTCGAACTAGAAAGGATATATATATACGTAAGGAACAGGGGTGGATTGTTTTATTTATTTATTTAAGAGGTGTGCTATTCACATACCTCATTTTACTTCTCACACATTCTTTGTTAATTTCTACCATTTGATCTTTTTTAATTCAGTCAATCCGACGGCCGCAAATTAAAAGGGTTCCCTTATTTAAAATGTCTTAATCAATGTAGAAGGTGGGTTGGTTTTTGCGCTTAATCCTCGATTTGGAGGATTGAAGGGGACAATATAGAATAAGTGTGCTTCTAGAGAAAATGCCGGGAAATGCTTCACACGTTGCCCGGAGTCTTACGTCTCTGCAGGATTTGTAATTTTACATGGAAATGCATGGAAGCTTCCTTCTCACTTCTAGATTTTCAAGTGGCGGTTCATATTGTGGCCGACTCTAATAATGGAGAGAAACTCTCTGGTAAGTTGTAACCAAAATATTACATGTCAAAAGTTTATTGAATTGGTGATATACTTTATAAATATGTGTCTAATTTTTATTGATTAGATGATTGCACTAGGTTAATATTTATTTTTTAATACAAACGATATTTTATAGTTATTTGAATTACATGAATGAAGATCGGAACTCGAGTGCATAGCGGGAGCACACTACTCTAGGTTGCAAGAGAAAATCTTTGCTCATCACCTCTACAACTTGGAGAGAGACTTACTTTCAACATTTTAAATGCCGCCATGATAACGCAATTTCATGTGAAAACGTTAAATCACATGGCATCGTGCTACTGATCCAAGTTGCCAAGTGACATCTAGAAGGGTGCAGATGAGTCTTTTCAAAACATGAGTCGATCAACGTATCGGATTCTTGTGATCCTATGATGGTCGTTGAGACAAGTGAAAAGTGAAAGCTGCCTTTTTGTGACTTGAATTTTCTAGGAAAATGTATTTCTTCGTCCATTTTCTTCAAAGGATAGAGACATGTTTTCAAGGGAGCTAGAAACAGATTACCTCTGAAGGGTATCAGCCTTCACGTAAGGAGCGGGGCATATGATATTTGTGGTCAATTTTTCTTAGGAAATTGAAAGAAAGGGTTGTGACAAAAAGTGCAATACATCATGAACAGCATCGAAATCGTTTCGGAAGGGCTTAAACCGCTTGTAGACAGTCAAAAATCCATCACCTACGCAAAACCGAAAAGCACGAACAAATTGCTGACCGAAAGGACGTTCGGGATCTTAAACAAACAGCATACCTGATACTCTTATGAAAACATCCTTTACAATGTTAAAGTTTACATAGCAACTTGCATGCCAAACAAGACAAAAAAGTGATCCTCTGTCAGCTCCTATTAGTCCTCAAGTTTCTTATTTGATAACAAACTCATATGTCTTGCACAGCATACCTAAATGAAATCTGAGCCGCTCCCGAAATGCTCCAGATCTGGATGAGTGCCACCACCCGGCCTCCGCGGATTCCTGCAAGAAATAGAAATCATACGATACTATACTCCAGGTGAAGGTACTTTGATCTGAAAACTTTGCGTCTATCATTCATTATTTGTTAACTCCCAAGCGCCGTAAACCATTGTATATTCATTTGGAAAGTAACAATGAACCCACAGGTGATAATCTCAATCGATACCACCCTGATGGATCAAATAGGATCAAAGGCCTCGAGTTGAAAAAAGGCTCATTAAACCTATATTTTTTGGCATGTTTTAAGGGGAATAAAAAGGCGCTGAGGGGAATAAAAAGGCGCTAAACTAAAAATAATGATAGCTCTATCAGGTGGAAACCAGGCAAGAAACTAATTTCGATTCCATTTTCGTACCACCGGGGAAATCAGATTTTAGAAAAAGAGAGAAGAGTACAAATAACCGACTCTACACTACCCTTCCAGCACATAATCAAAACAATGACCAACCTTACCAACCAAAACCGAGCAAAAACTATCATCAACCCTCAAATTTCAAGCCACTGAACCATAATGACGGCTGTAAGCCGTGTTACAGAATCAGATGGATCATACAATAACCAAGAATTGGTGAAAATTTACTATTTTATGTACCTTGCAAATCGATTAGGCTCAAAACCAGGAACACCTGGGGGCCCATAGGGATCAAAATGGGCACCTGGTGGAACATCTTCTGGCCTAGAGGGATCAAAGCCAAACCCAGGCTCTCCAATGCCACCAAACCAACGAGGGTCACGGGGTCCTATTTGCACAAAATGAACGAACTGTGAGTCCCAATAAAAAAAGTAATGTGATTATTGTCAGCACAATACGAGTAAATAAGTATTATACAAACCAAGAAGCATGCCTCCACTGCCACCACCCCTGAAAGATTGACATAACAAACATATTGTCAAATATGGAACAGTCAAATATGATGCCTTGTTGAAATACAGTACCTTGAAGGGTAGATTCCAGCACCAGGCCCAGGTAAAAGATCACTGCCACCATAAGGCATGATAGGAGGATATACAATCCTGCAAAGCAAGCCAGAAAACATAGTGTAAACTGCATACTTTGAAAACTTATCCACGCAATATATGAGCTAATGTGCAAAGGGGAATACAACCAGCCACCGAGTTTTTAAGGGTACAAATGAAAATTTTGAACATGACGCTGCTAACTCACTCCGATCACAACAAAAAAGACATATTGCAACAACTGTCTATTTTCTTCCTAACATTATCAATGCAATTCCCAAACTCTCTTAGCAACTAACCTCTAATTAATCTGAATGAAAAACTTCCGAAAAAAATTAAAACATTTAGGCTCCTCTCACAAGGTAGAAAAGGATGTCATTTTACTAATATTAATTCAAGAGAAAGTTTTTATTTATTATATTTTAAAGCTAGAAAAGGATAATTTGAACCTCCTAGACCCCTAGTTATTTCCTTGCAAATTGATGGGGAAACTAAGAAGTAAGAATAGATTTATCAAACAAACTTTCTACAAAACCCAAACCATAAGCTAGCAAAACTTAACAAGCATACAGACTGCCTAGAATTGCACACAGAGAGACATAAAAATACATAAATGCAGAAAGAGCGAGAGATAGATACCCTGAAGGATCAGTGTAAGGGCCTGAAGGTCCAGTGTAAAAGCCTGAAGGTCCAGAAACAGGCTCAGTTGTTGATCTCTCACTCCTTTCTGAACTGCAAAGTTCCATAACAAAAAGGCAAAGTAATCCGTAATAAGAACATTCACTGATTCTTAACCTTCATACCCATAAATTTGCATAACTAATAACGGTGACTACTTTAGCACAGTCCTAGTACAATCCAACATAAAAAAGTGCATGTAAAACTCAGATTAAAAACAAAAATTTCAGCAGAACCGAAGCAAATGCAAGACTCCACCCAGTTACCTTTCAAGGTTACTTGAAGAACCGGATGCAGAAGATGCAGACCCATATAATTTTGACAGAACTTCAGTATCCAAATTCTTCACCAAATTCTCCAAATTCTTGAACTGTGTGGAGTAATTGCTCCCCCCATCCTCTCCAACATATTCGCCAACGCTGAAATTCGTTTCGAAAACCACCGAAACCCCATTAACAAGCAACAATTATAAGAACCCAATTTTGTAAAAACACAAAATAATTGCAGCAGAAACTTACTCGATTTCGAGATGGACGGGCTGAGAACTCCCATCAGCCAGAGCATCCACAAGTAACTTGCCGTTCATTACAAGGCATTTAGCAAGCACCTTCTTCGAGCCCCTTTCTGGGTTTATATAGACAAATGCGTACTCGCCGTCGAGCTCGTTCCACTGCTCCATGCCCACTTCATCTGCAACCCCAAATTAACAAAAACCCAGAAATTTTTGGAGAGAAATTACCAAATTCTAAGAAAAATTAAAAATTTATCGAAATTAAGCATGTGGGTACCCGTAGAAGACGAGGAGAGAGCGGAATCGGAGAAGGCGGTTGGACCGGCGGCAGTGAGAACGTAGCCGGCGGCGAGGAAGGAGGCGTGAACGGCGAAGGCGACCTTGTCATCATTGTTGCGGAAGGTCGGCCTCGCGGCTCTGATCACGGCCATCACCGACTTGTCGTTCGCCATGGCCGTGTGAATCAGTGCGATCGATCGGTGGGTTTTTCTCTTTGCTGTTTCTTGCGCGGGAGGAAAGGCTTTGGGAAACTAGAAAGACAAAAGAAGAGGGAGCAGACGAGAGTGTTCGCGGTTCAGTGACTATAGCTTTGGGCCCAATGGAGTCGGTAGTGGCCCAGTATAATTCAAACGGTCGGTAGAATTCAAAAGGAAGTAATTTTGACACCATCTTTTTAGTTTTTTAGACGGTCGTGTTTAATCTTGATCGTTGATTTCACTTGATTTGTTCCAGCTGATAATTATAAAAAGAAAAAAAAAGTGGCATGTGAGAAGATAAAAAAGTGTATGAAAGTCATTAATCGCGAAGATTATTGCAGTTTTGCATTTCTAATCCACCGATTTGTGACATGTTGGTCATATCGTGGAAGATTCGGAAGCCCTATTGCAATCGATCACTCGGGTGTAATAGGCCCATATGAAACGCTAACCCAATGGTGTTGTGTAGTGCCTCATCTGTTTTGGTTTTCGGTCTGATCTTGATTGTGAAACCACCATACGTCGTAATGAGTGACTTCTTGTTTTGCGAAAACCTTCCTCCATTGTAACTCTCTGCCTCTTAGTGCTTTCGTATTAAATCTGGCTTTTACCTTAATAAGGACACGAACATTGATCTCATAATTGACACTCTTTAATCGTGGTGGTCACACCATCATACTTGAGACTCATTTATATTAGAAAGTATGTTAGCTACGAGATTATTTTTGTATGTCTAAACAACATTATTCTTGCCTAATTGATGTGAAATATCAAATGAATTCGTGATCAAATTATGTGGTCGTCCAATTTCTATCAACACTAGTTGCAATGTTCAAGGCACAGATAATTAGCTTCAATATCATATTAATACTTCGTATTAATTTCTTTACAGTAACATAACCTCAAATTTGACGCACCCATTTACATCCATACGACAGAACTAGGGACTAGAACCAGTAGTACTAGTCACCGAACCTTTATGTCTTGCAGTGGCTCTAATGTAACAGAAAACTGCCACTAAGAAGGTTGTGGCAAGCCCTCCGAGGAACACACCGCCTCCGGCAACCGACTTGTCCATTGAGTGGTGGTGCTTTTTGATGTGGATCTCCTGCTCAAGAATGCTCACGCTCTCTCCGGTCTCCGGTGTTTCACTCGTCGGAGATGGTGCACTTCTTGGGCTTAAAGCTGGCGCATCAGAAGCCTTAGGGTTGGTCTTACTAGGGTTGTGCTTTCCCAACTTCCTAGTTATAGATGGAGAGGGACTTGGAGCTGGATTGCTTGAGAGTGAAGCTAAAGTAGACTGCTCTAGGGTTTGATGAGCCACTTCATTAGCCATTGTTACACCCACATAAGCAGCTCCCAAGATCAAGAAAAGGAGAAGCAATTGATATTGAGCCATTTTCGGAAATGGGGATCTAGAAAACGATGAATAGTATCGATCGATAAAATAAAGGATTACAACTGAGAGGAGAAAACTTAGGAAATCGGGTGTTGGATGATTGTGTTTTGAGGGAAGGAGGAGGATGATCAGATCGATTCTTTGAGAGCAATATATGTAGGGGTTTGCATGTGAGAAGAGTGCATGCAGATCCTATAATTGTGTGGTTAATTAGATGGAAAGTTCGAATTGTTGGATTCTAGGTATAATTTATTCATCCCTGTACTTGATTAATGGCGTTGTCTGTGAGGAGGAGAAATGCAAGAAGATTGCACGTGTAAACATTAGAATATTAGAAATACAAGTAATATTTGAATCAAGTGAACAGGATCTGTACATGTGTTATTTGTCAAGTTGCAAATGAAATTAATTGAATTATAAGTTGATGTCCGATCAAAAATAAACTAAGGGTAGTTCTAGTTCCCAAACATCTATTTCTAAAGAATGGAAGATGGTCGGTGTTTTTCACATCAATCATATCCATTGCTTGGGATGGAAAAAGCTCATATATATGGTGATCACTGACCATTCCCTTAGCAGTAGGTTTAGCTAGCTAGCAACTTACTAGATGACACCATTCTCTAATTTCTTCAATATATCTTGTTTCGAGAAGACACGTTGAACTGCATTGAGGTTGTTTGGCAACTCATTCTGGATTGGACTATATCAAATAAGCATGTATATGACCATTTTAGTAAACTTATAAATACTGAGATTGCACAAACTTATTAAATTAGACAACAGTCCAAATATAGCGTCTCATGAATCTTCTTTGAACATATAAAATTTCATATGACTACTGAAACTCAGTCCAATATGATCTAGTCCCATTGGTAAAATTATTTTTGAGAAACAACCCCAAAATGAACCAAATAAATATGGTGCCCAAAAATTAGCATAAGGTTGTGTCTGTGTCTGTGAAAATCTAAAAAACATCAGAATTCTAACTAGACATTAATGTTGAGAATTCTTGAATAGAACAGAGCCACATGCATGCTAAAATTATGATTCCGATGTTCAAGCATTCATGCATTGAGCTTTGCTTTCTGGACTTATGATTTTATGAACGTATAAAATAATTGTCAGCTCGAGTGGTTCGATTGTACAGCCGGGGGATGCATTTTCATGATCTTGGTTGTATCTTGTATGCATGTCCATTAAATATGTACATCGATCGTGTATCTTGATTTGCTTGTATATAAGAGCCCTTTCGATAGAGTTGGTGATAAACAATAGCAGCAGCATGGAATCTACAAACCTGCATTGTACGCAGTAGTGTTTGGGGAATCAGAGACACAGCGGAGGGTTTCATGATATTTTAAGAACCCACTCTCTGTTTCTTCGCAACTTCTCATGCAATATTTATTTCATTTTTTATGAAATCAAGTACTTGTTTAGTGATAAAAATTAGATTAGGAAGACGCGATCGTCATCATGCAGCAGGAAACAACACATGTTTTGGACAACTTGAGACCGCAGCGGTGTGCCTCTTATGGATATTACAAGGTTTTTGTCAAATTGTCAGTCACTGTCTGTGCATGGAGGGTGTGTGATTGGATTAGGGTTGCTTGCTTTCATTTTTATAAGATGGTGAATTGTTTAGCTGGAGATACTAAGCCAGCTCATCGACTGGTGAATGGTGATAGGCAAACCCTAGTAGGGCAAAGAGATTGGCTGTAGTTTGCACGTGCGCAGAGGCTCCTTGCTGTCACGAACACACGTGCCTCCCGGTTTCAACTCTGAGCCAGGCAGATTCAATAGGTTGCTGAAACTGGCTGTAACTTTGTTCGATCAGAATTCACAGTCCGAAAAGTGCCAAAAAAATAAAATGGCTCTAAAAACGGTTAAAAAAAAGTTGTGCACCAGCCGGGAATCGAACCCGGGTCTGTACCGTGGCAGGGTACTATTCTACCACTAGACCACTGGTGCTTCTTGTTATGAAGGCTAGGATATATTATTTTGATATCGCTTCAGTTTATGCCTTCTAGCCATTTCACCTTTGGATCCTTTGCCAAATTGATGACTTGACAACGATGTGAACAATTTTGACTTTTGAGAGCTTTACGTAAATTAATGTAACAATTGAATTATTTTTCTCACTTTATAAATAGGAAATTATTATTAGCATTCCAAAAATCTCTCTCTACATTTCTTATAAATATATTTTTCTTTCTAATTATAGAAATTTTGGAATGCAAAATGAGATTCTAGAAGTGCCAATAACAATTCCCTTAAAAATAATAAAAAATAATTAAAAAATATATTCTTCTTCATTAATAATTTGATACTTCATATGCTAGAAAACGACAACCATTTGCACAATTTGGTTATAATGGTGTAAATGTGGCTTCTATTTACTCTAGAAACGGGTTCCACATTTGCAATGTTATCAATTTAATGAATATGATCGAATAGTGAAAACATTACTTGATATGATTTCAAACCATTACTGTGTACTATTTGAGAAAATTAAAACTTATTGATCTATTTTTAATATACCCCAAACTTGAAAAGCGTAAAATTTAGTTAATCCAAATGTCACGTAGTTTCTTTTTTTTTTTTTTTTTAAATAGTTACTTCAACTGCCAAATATTAGCTTTTTCATAAACAAAGGTATAATGGCAAACCAAAACTAAAATATAAAATTTTAAAAAAAAAACGTCCCAAATGAATCTCCTATATTCTTCTTTGAATAGATGAAAAATATTTGATCAATTCCATCAAAATAAAAGATATTGAATAAATCATTATTAATTATACTGGTCATGAAAATTGAAATGAGCATGGAAGTTTCGGTGGTTCGTCTTCCATGACTACCAATCACAAAAAATTGATGACAAGAGTTTTTCTTGTGAACCATCATACTCATCTTTAATTTTTTGAAACAACAATGGTTATTGATGCTCGTTAGAAATAGTCATTCAGTTTTAAATCGATCCAAACTCCTTATGTCATTCCTCTTTTCTTTTCTATACACATCCTATTACTTTTAATAACTAATCCTTGTAGCATTTTCCTCCAATCCACCTTCTTTTCATGTCTTGCTCAACCAAACTGCACATCCATTTCTTTTCTTTACACATCCTATTACTTTTGATAACTAATCCTTGTAGCATTTTGCTCCAATCCACCTTCTTTTCATTTCTTGCTCAACCAAACTGCACATCATGAGATGGTGGATGATACCGAAATTATTCTATTTGGCATTACTTTGATTGTTTCCAAGTGCCTTCAGCTACATCACCTCTTCTTTCTAAGGAATATTAGTTCATCAGGAGGGGTTAGCTAGAACTATCATTTTAAACTCAACCCGTGAAGTCGAACTCAACCCACCATTAAAATTAGCATTTGGGTGAATGCTTAATGTGTCGGGTCCTAAACGAATGAACCTGTTAATAATTTGTTAAGTAACATGTCATTTTGAATTTACCAGCAAAACCGGTTAACACCTATTAACACCCTTTAATTGAGGGTGTTTGTATAATTTAAAAAATAAAAAGTTACCATTTCTCTTCAGGCAGTGCCGTCACTCGACGAAAACCCCTCCCTCGACTGTCTCGTCTACACATGCAACCACGAGGCCCCCACTCACTCCTTAGCCCCTTGCGCCATCGATCGCTTCGGCGCCAACCTCTTTCACCCACCCAAAGTTCTCTGTCCTCCCTCTCTCCCGCAAATTTTGGAGATCTAGGAAGGAAATTGACATGCATGAATTAGTTTAATCCAATAATAATGAAATCAGCAAAACGGAAAGACAATCAATCCTTGTTTGCACCACAATTTCTGAAGTTGTACTAATCCCATTCGCTCAAATTTTAATACGTGATAGACTTCGAGCTGGAGAACAGACGAATGAGGAGGCTGCTATTCGATGGAGATGGAAGGCTTGGCAATGAGGAAGAAAGAGGGGTATTTGGATATTAAGAATGTTTGGCAGCCAATTTGACGGATGTAGAAAGATAACTTGTTGAGTTTGAGTTTGAGTAACCGGTTAGCTTAACTTGTTGGATTTAGATGACCCGTTAGTTAACGGGTCGGATTGAAACTTACCCAAACCTAATAAAACAGACCCATTTACAAGTCTAGCGTTAGCTATATTATGTATGCATTAGACCATCTTCAACTCATAATATTAAATCCAATTAATATCAGCCATAGATTCCACATTTAGTTGCCATTTTTGCACCATGCTAACACTTGGTCGCCTTTTACAAAAAAAATAAAAATAAAAATCACTTGGTTGCGAAGCACGCGACAATACCAATTTGAAAAAAATTGTAGGTGTAGAGCGAACTTCTTTCCATTGTCGCAGCTTTCTTTTCTTTTGCTGCGACAAAATGACTTGGATTCATATTGGATGAAAGTATTTCTTTTTATTTTAATTTTTAATCGAAAAGAGAAATTTGATTGAGTTAGCGTTGAAGATGGTTAAGATAACCTAAACAAAAATATATTTAAAAAGAAATTTGATTGAGTTAGCGTCGACAATTGGTATAGTTGAGGTGCTAATGTTTAACAACTTGGATTGGAGATGAACCTTCGGCACCTCTTGCACAACATCCAAACTCTTGATTTCTGGTTCAAACAGTCAAGTTCTAGATTTTTTTGGTGTGAGTGTCATGCTGCTGCTAACAAATTTGCTGTTATAATATTTGCATCTATTTTTACTTTTGTAACATTGGAAGGTCTGAATGTACCCACCCTCATCACTTTGAACGCATGAGCCGACAATATTTGTATTCATTTATTAATTTATACAGTATGTTCATCATGTGTGAATTTTTATGGTTCACTCGTATTATAATACATAGACTAGATTGATCAGTAGCATTTTGTAACCAATACTCCAATAAACTTTTGAAATCTACCAACAATTAATTAGGCTTTACAACAACATTTTATAATCCCATAAGATTTCCAATTGAAGGGAAAGCCATTTTCCTTTTACTTCTTGATCCTTATTATCGTAATTCAAACTTATTTAAATGCGTGATAAAAGTGAGCTCAGTTTCGATATATTACCGGCCCACAGCTTGTTAAGGGCCCGAAGGATAAGCCCAATATTTATCGATGAGAGGGAGCGGGTCCGGGTCGGGTTGCTTCCCTACTCCCTCATCCAAATTGCTGAGAAAGCCAACAGCCACAAACTTGAAACTCCACACTCCACTGTGGCTCCGCTGCCCTCACTTCCCGCCATCTTCTTCCTCCGTTCCAATCTCTGCAAACCCTAATTTCATTTCTCCCAATTCCCCCAATTTCTCACTCAATTTATAATT
>JAOTRO020117484.1:0-13555 GCA_028566515.2 Pyracantha coccinea | reverse complement strand
ATAGGTCTCTCAATAATTCATCATTAACTGCAATAAGTCCACTACATTATTGTTTTGAATGATTCATATAACCTACTATTACAAAACTCTATTAACTTAATCAATACACTTCTATCAAAATAATGATTATGTCTACTCAAATTCTTACAATGCGCACAACACACCCGATACACTCTTCCACTTCATCCATCCCGCTTGCATTCTATGGTGGAGATGTGAGAGGTGTGAGAATCCGATGCTCAGTCTATTTCTTGGTCATTGACGGGTCTAAAATAAGGTTCGGGATCGAGGAAAGATGATGAAAAAAGAGGAGATAGAAAAGCATTTTGAGTGAAAGATCCAGTCCTTCAATTTTAGTGCGTGCGGGAAAGGGACTGAATATACATCACCAAATTTATCATGCTCTGAAGAATTATATATGCACATATGAACACGATGTGATTTACATGTCAAGCGAAAACCTTGGGACCAGCCGAATCAAGATTGGTTGACCTCCATTTTCATCAACCTTCATTTTCTTCACAGGTTGGAAAGGCTCTTTTCCAGCCTGATAACATTCAAACTTTTCGCAAACTCAAATTGTATATATGTTTTCTTCATGTTAGTTACTAAAAGTTTTTTTGCCAATTGGAGGGAAAGAGGGATTCAAACTTGAAATCTATTCTCATATTACGTAGGTTTTCCTCTGAGAACGGTAAAATGTTTGTGTCCAAACTAAAACTAGTAATGTTACTAAACTAAGAGCCAGTACATTCGCTTTGTAGTCCACTACATGAGTAAGATGCGTAAAGGGAACACTTAATTTTGTGGTGTCATATTTATTGGAAAGTTAGAAATTGGGATTGGTTGGGTTAGAAGTAACGTTTAGGGTTCAAGGTCGAAATCTGAATCTCATTCATCGGGTTTAAGGTCTAGGGTCCAGAGTTTGGATCAATTAGCTCTTGGTTAAACGTTGAGCTTGAGGTTCCAAGTCTAGAGTTTGAATCCAATATAAAAAGAAAGTATGTCAAAGTACCGATTTTATATAACTTTGTGTATATCTCTTTCATCACATAGTTGAATCGCGTGGTACTCGTCTTGTATGCCAGCCATAGATCTTTTAGTCTTATTTTGAATTTGTTAGTTTAACTCCTCAATGAAGAATGATCTGATAAAGGCCTTATGCTTTCAAGTTCATGATAAAAAGAGAATCCAGCACCTAAAGAGCACCGGGACCAAGACCCAACTCAAAGCTGAGAGTGATTGGCACAATATTGTGGCGAAAATTACTTGGTGTGACACATGGATTCTTACTGGCTAGAGAAAGAGAGGCACGACGCGGAAGTCAGAGAGGTGAATGTTTGATGAAGCTAGCTTGGACCAGTGTACGTGGTTTGATGCTTTAATCATGTATGGCAAGCGACTATAAATGGACCAGATTCACCTTAATTAAGTCTTAGGTCATGCTAAGTGATTAAATGGTCTCTAAATTGAAAATGATTTATTTCAGAGATGATTTATAGATGATGGTAAAGAGAATTGCCGGTTTCAATTATAATGTTTGCACAATCAAATGATGCCACGTTTGAGGGAGGACTTTCCTCATTGGAACTAAATGAGGGAAGTATTATATCTCTAATTTGAAATCTGCAGCATAGATTGGCAAGGCTACATATGTATCACTAGTGACATTGTTGATCATATCTCTCACACAAAGAACCTAAACTTCTAGGTGGATCCACTAAACCCTACTAGGATTTATATTATCAATCAGTAATATGATTAGGAAACTGTTATTTACACTTCGATAGCGTTCATTGACGTACTCATGATTAAAAAGAGTGCAAAATGATGTTTTTATATTGTAAATAACATCTTCCTATAACGACATATATGATGGCATGGACACATTGCAAGGGAAGCCAAAGCATTATTGCATACCAGTTGGAAGTAGAATTGTTATTTGCCTACTTTCTTCACTTTTGCTTGTGTTTTGACAGATCAAACTAGCTAGAATGAATGTTTAGGTCCACAAAGGTACAGATCCCATGAGTTATTGAACGCTTGCATCAACTATTGGGTACTTTCGTACTATGACCATGTGAACTTGGGGTGCAGGGTCATGTCACACTTGATTTTTCTTGCTAATCTCTGCATATGCATGTACCTGTGTTCCTCCATAACACATCCAAAGTCCCGTGAGCTTGTACCGTCCACATAATCCCATGAGCTATATACTAATACAAAACATCAACAAAATGGGGAACTATTAAGTCACCGAACTATAACAAAAAATATAACTAACGCAACGTTCTCGATAAAACGCAAAATTTTTGACAATGAAAAGCGAATGGTCACACGTATACGTCCTATTTTGCTAAAGTTTTGCATATATGATTCTCAATGGAAAATCTAAACTTGATGAATAAGATCATTAAACCTAATAACAAGCGGCCCCAACCATTAATTTATGATGGAAAATTTTCTATTACGTGGTTATGGTTATGATGAGGGATGGCATTGTTTCAGAACACATACATCATTACGTTATTTTTCAAACTTAATCGCCCACACAACTTGTGTGCAAAAGGGATGCAAATTAGACTTGTGAATATAATGAAGTCTTACCTTGCGACTATTGTTTGTCAAAGTTTTGCACTCTTAAAACAAATACCAAATACTCTAGGGATAATACGAACACTTAAATATTCAAGAATAAAATCTACATAAACTTTTGTTTTTGGTGATTTGGTTTTCAATAAAATAGTAGAAAGAATTGGAAAAGCCATCTCTACTTCATTTGTATAGGATGCTTAGAAATATGAGTGAATGAAGTCAATGATGATTCTAAAATTCGTCCTTTATTTATAAAGGTTTTGGTGTCCCTTTATGAAATAGTTTGGCAACGGTTCAACTCCAAATAACTCTTAGATTACACCCCTTAGGTGTCACTGAATCATCTCCTTTTCCATTTGAATTAGATTTTAAGTTTTTAACCTTCTAAACCATGTTTTGAAGTAATTATACGTATGTACTCACATTATAATCTAAGGACAATATACATATAATTATCTCTTGAGAAAACAGTGGATAAAAATGATATCGACTTCACCCTGGAAGCTGTATACATATACTGTAAATTCTGCATGCAATAAAGCATAGGGTAAAGTAGAGAGTGGCAGACAAAGCATTCACTTTAGATTAAAGATCACTGTATTTCAAAGTTCTCTTACTGCATGCAAATTTACTCATCCTGCGTACCGTACTACGTGAATTTAATTAAAGCATGAGCTACTGCCCTTCTTCTTACGTACTCACTTGTAAATGAACTGTCCCCTCTCAATCAATGACACTTAACTTCAGCAATGCAACGACCCCTACAGGCTCTTATGCTCTTTCACTCACCTCTGCATATCATTGTTAATAAATCATCTTAGAAAGCAAACTTCAACTTTATACATTTTGATCGATCATACTTTTTTGTCACCGGTTTACCACGTAGTAAGCTTCTATTGAACGGATTGTTCATTTTTGAGATACGTGACAAACATTAATTTTCAGGATGAGACCACTGAAACTATGAATAAGTTGCAAGAGAAAATCTTTTGTTCTGATCAACACTAACTGTTTTTATATTTCACACCCTGATACAAATTAAGGTCAGAAATTTTCAAATCTTAACCTCGTTTTTTAAGTGCTTTTTTGTTATATATTCACTGGTTCATTCAAAATTCGGCCACCTTATACGATATCGACACGTGCAGTACATAAAAGAATGGAGCTTGTGTTTGTGGTCCTCTTCCACTTTTTACACGTATTAATTCCTTACACTTTATCCACCTTCATAACTCCACCCAGTTTCCCCCCTTCTTAATAATGCTCAACCATTCTCCATTTCCACCAAAACCTCATCGTAAATTCTGATACGTAGACTTCCTTAACAATGGAGGGCAAAAACTTTGAAGGAAGGCAAACATGGAAAGAGAAATCGAAGAAGGATGTTGAGGAAGTAGAGGATGACTACTGGGACGAAGAAGAGACCAGTGGCGGTGGTGGAGGGTTGATGCTGAGATTTGAAGAAAATGAGAGGCAGAAGAAAGCTGCTGCAGCTGGAAGAAGAGGATCTGGTGGTGGAGGTGGAGGTGGAGGTGGGGTTTCACAACCATCTTGTCAAGCGGAAAGGTGCGGGGCTGATTTGGTTGATGCAAAGAGGTACCACAGACGGCATAAGGTTTGTGAGTTTCATTCGAAGGCAGCTGTTGTGATTGTTTCCGGGACTCGACAGCGGTTTTGTCAGCAATGCAGCAGGTCTAATTGCATCCCAGTTTTCCTCTTCTTTTTCCTTTCTTTCACTTGCTTCCTTGCATTTTTCTGCTTCTGTATGATTTAGAACTTGTTAGTAGAATGGTGATCTCTCCTTAATTTTTATGGAATAAAATTTCGGTTTTACCCTCAGAAAGCAAAAACTCCATCCATATAATTAGGGTTTTGACTAATTCTGGGGAATTAAACTCGAAAAAATCTATTCCTTTAACATTAACACATAATGAAGAATTTATATTCCACTTCAGATCATGAGGACCCTTAGAAACATGGAGTTTACAGCTATGCAACTACTCCTGAAAGCATCTTTCCATGGAGTCAAATAGATCATTGACTTAACCATATAAGCTGGAATATTAAATAACTTTTACTTGACCTGTATTGTTAAGAGTGTCAACACGTTAATTGGTCAAATGCAGCAACAGTTCATGCTGAATCATGCTAGGTATATAACTGGCACAAGCTTTTCTTAATTTCTTAAATTATTAAGCTGCAGAATATTAATAAATATCAGCTTAATTAGCATAACGCGTGAGCCAGTCACTGAACATTTTCATTCCTTTGCATGTCCATTAGTTAATCAACCCGCACTAGCTGAACTTGCTGGGGCCAATGCAATAACCTCTGAACTTCAATTGCAGAATTTTTGGAGACCCTTAATTAATATACAGAAGTGATTTCTGGATACCTCTTTTCTCTTCTTGCATTCAGACATTTAGATTGCATAAATTAAAGAAGAATCAAGAGGCAGTGTGTCAAAGAAAAAAAGTCGGTGTGCTAAAATCATTTCTCTTAATATAATCCTCCATAAAATAGTACTCTTACATACTACCATGTTTTAGAACTTTTCATTATTATGGGGCTGCACTGCACAGGTTCCATGAGCTAATTGAATTTGATGAAGCAAAGAGAAGCTGTCGCCGGCGTCTGGCAGGACATAACGAGCGACGCCGCAAGAGCTCAGGCGAACCTTATGGAGAAAGCTCGAGCCGGAGAGGGGTTGGTCACCAATACAAAGAAAGTCAGACTAGATATCAGATCACGCCCCCAGGAAACTCTTCCTCCAAGCATTGCCAGATCAGATAAGGCCATGCCACTTGTGATCTGCTCTCTACATGCTTCCTCTCTTCTGTCATCCATGGCTTTATAGAACCTCTACGTATGATTGTTCTAGTTAAGCTATTTATTTGTCTACCTAGCTAGCTACAACCTTATGTTGGTGCGCTTTGTTTCTAGACCATTACATATGTAAGCTTCTAAAGCTAATGTGGTGTATGGTTATGTAGTTTCGACTTGTGTTAAACTAATGCTTAACACTATTCTGGATGTTTCAATAAGACAATTGGGAATGTTTATGTAGGAAGCACCTATGATATTGATAATAAAGAAATGCATATGCACATAACTACTTATTATAAGCACAACAAAATCTTTAATGAAAGATGAAGTGTATTTTGAAAAAGCACTTGAGAAGCACTTTATGGACAAACACCTCAAAAAAATTTAATAGGACAAGTATAATTTGTTCGATGAATATCAAACAGGTATTAGACTATGTGTGATGGAATGTGTTTATAGGAAGCACTTACGCCAACAAAGTCACAAAATATAATTAAGCACATGTGCTCATAAGTGCATATCCTGGAACCATTTTATTATAAGCACAACAAAATCTTCATTGAATGGCCAAGTGCCCTATGAAAAAGTACTTTTGAAAAAATAATTTCTTGAGAAGCGCCTCAAAATTTTTATTAGTGCATCTAGTTATTTTTGTCAAAAGCCGCCGGAAACGATTTTTAGGTATGTAAACAGTGTCCAACATGTTGACAAATCAAAAGTTAGACCAATTAAGGCAATTATTCACCCCTAGTTTTCTGTTGAACATGATTGAACAAAAAATAATGAATTAAAATGTGCAACATGGCTTTCACCATGAATGAAGGTTTTGACAATAAGATGCTGAAAACGACTGCATATTATGGATAATACGACCAACTGCAATATGCTTTTGCTGGCCATATATTACTAGGATTAATTATGACGCCTTATCTCAGATATTTTCCATACCAATCGGCAACCTAGCTTTCTGACGTTCATATATTTTCCCATCTTGTTAAGGGTCATCTTCCTTAGCTGTCTTTTTGTCTGCAAAGCTTTTAGCTTTTCTTTTGTTTGTGATAGCCATCCATATTATCTTTGTCACCATGTCAAATATTTTCTTCATAATATTTTTGAAAACTTCGACGGAGTGATAAGTCTTCAATCTTCAAATTAAAAGTAGGAAGAGCTGCCAAAATATGACATTTTCACAAGGGTAGTGTTTTTCACACCTATTTTTATCTTCCACACCCCTTTGATAATTTTTGTCAATTGATCTTCTTTAATTCATTCTATCCGACGACCGGAGATTGAGAAAAGATGTGTAAGAAGTAAAAATATGAATGTAGATAGCACTACCCTTTAACAAAGTAGAGTGTGCGACTATCGCACTCTTCTTTTCACCTTATGCACACCTCTCTTTAATTTTGTCCATTGATTCACCTGTAGAAATTCAATCTAATAGTAGATAAAACATAATAGAATGCAAAAGAATAAAAAATTGCAAAATTCACTCCGTATACAAATCATCAATAAAAACTATTACTTTGCCGCTAAAAAGACTACTAAACATGTCATTTAACACTGCTGTCTATTGATAAGCACGTCCACATCCGATTTCCATGTGTAACAAGTTCGATACTAATTTACTGTGACCGCCTATTATGTGACCTCCAACCTTTCTTGTAAATATCGCGCTGTAAAACAAACCAAAAAAAGGTACGGACAATGAAAGGCAGTGATTAAGGGACACTAAAAACATGTTTTATTTCCTGTTCATTGCCCCATAAGTGGAAAAGTTGCATTTTGATTGAAGATTTGTAAAAGATTCTGTCTGCATAGAGTCAATTTCAGAAAGTGTCGACCACGTTTGCCAAGACCCTTGTTCTAGCATTATATGAAATCCTCAACTACAACAATGTTCAGAGAGTATCAACATGGAAAGGGTACAAGAAACTTGAAGCACACTTGAATGCCGTAGGTGTTTATCAATACAACATATCTAATACATCTTTAAGAGAACAAGATAAATTACATGACCAAGAGAAATACGCATTCACCGAAACCTTACGACTATACAGGAAATATCATCGGAGCTCCTCCTCTTGACGGCCTCTTCAGTAAGGTGCTTTGCTGCTGCCCGCGCATCCTTTATTTGTATGATAGAATCCACAACTTCTTGGTTCGTCATCACCTGACATCAAATTGTATAAACAAATTTCAAGTCCAATTCTTTCCCATTTAATTACAATGGCAGTAAGTAGATACATTTGCATAATTTCAAAATAAGCCAACCTTCCATAGTCCGTCGCTTGCCAAGACAACGAACTCTGTGGTATCATCTATTATATCCACCATCACATAAGGTTCAGAACTGAGATGTTTCTTCAAGCTCTTGTCACCAAATGCTCTTGCTACCGCCAACTGCCCATCAACCCGTGGGACGTCCCCTGGATTCATCAGAATCATAAATTTAATACTACTATAAAAAAAGATTGATGTGATGAGAATGACGAGAACTGGAGAACTATAAATTGATAAGGCTTTATGATCAATCTCAACAATGGAAACTATGCTTCAAGCACCTAAGGTCACAGATCATAAATCACAAACCAAAGCTAGTATACTAAATGAGTGAACAACAAATCCCTTCAAACTTAAAACAATTTAAATGGTATTCAAAAACAGAATATATTTTTTCGTGTGGTTTCTAAACACATCAGTTTGTATTATCAGAAACTTCTCACCTGGAAAGTTTGATACGAAACCACCTCTGTTCTCGATATCTTCTCTTTCTGTGCTAGGCTCGTGATCAACAGATAATTGTTTAGCTACACCATTCTTGCAGACAATAGCTCGAGAATCCCCAACATTGGCTACCACCAGCTTCTGGCAGTCAATTAAAATGGCCGTAACTGCTGTTGAACCCCCCTTGCCCAAATCAACTGCCTTCTCCAGAATGTTAGCATCTGTTACACGATAGGCTCTTTCGACTGCCTTCTTCGGTTCTGTCCAGAAATCAGGCTGAGGAGAGGAGAAAACAAGGACCAAAAGTATAAAGACGTTGAAATTTGATGTGTAACATCGTTTAAGTGCAAGAGCTTCTATCAAACAACAACATCAAAATCAAAGCACATAAAAAACCTAACATAATACAACTACTACGCAACACATTACCTCTTTCAAGATATTCTTAAAGAGATTGGACTGCAAGTACTCAGGAATTTCATGGCTCAAGTGGCCATCAAATATTGCAAATAGTCCAAGCTCGTGGTCATCAATGTTCTTAAATTGCGCAACAACATAGTCTTCCATAGGATGATGCGCTTTTCCCTTTACCAAATGGAATCCATGTGTTATATGATGCGACATCTTGCTCTTTCCTTTTCCAGAGTCAGGGTCTGATGAACCTAAAACTTTCTCCTGCAACAAAACAAGAAAACTCCCATTTAGATTCTCCACCGGAAGGATTAAACAAACGATATCAGGGTATTCATTTCTAACATGCAACCAGCAACACTATGCTGAAAACAAATCTCCTTAAACAATCATCTTACCCATAAAGCGTCAAAGATTATCTAAATTAGCTTGAACTAGTCCAACAGGGAGAGAAAATTCTCCTATTTCTTCATCGATTTTTTATTTCACTAAAACCTTCTGCTGCATTTTAATCTTCCCACCCATAAACCCCAACTAGTAAAAGGAAAAAAGGAAGAAGGGTTTAATAAAAAAAAAAAAGAAAAAAAGAAAAAAAGAAAAGGGCTTTCCTCTTCCACCATCCATAAACCCTGAGGGATATCAAGGAGGAACAGTAGAGTTACAGATCTAAAATTGCAATTCTGAATAAATAACACAAACAATTACAATTTAGAGACATGGGTTTTTGTTAATAACATACATAACACAAGGATCTGCAACAATTTCTCCATATGGTGTGGATGGAAATTAAATTTGCAGATCAGGAAGATATTAAGAACAAGCCAAAAAAGTCAACTGATGAACAGAGGAGTGAGGCAATTGAAAAACGGATTGAAACACATTAAAGCAGATACATGAAGGAGTAGAGATTCTGTTATGTGTAGCAAAAACATACCTTCATCTTAAGGAGGATTTCTCTGCCGGTCATGGCTGTCCTGATGTGAAGTTTATCTGTTTAAAAAAATAAAATTTGAAAAATGAAAATTTGGAATTGGAAACACAGTGGCCAAGAAAAAGAGGAAGAGAGACAAAACCCAGAGTCGCCGAGACGATGAGAGAGAGTGAGAGAGAGAGAGAGAGGGAAGTGAGAAGAGTTGAGGATGAGGATGAAGGATGCGTTGACACGCCCTCTGGTCTCTGTTTTCCAGCCTTTCTCTTCCAATTCCATGCCGCGTTCCTTGCATTAATCAAAGACGCGTTCGCGCCGCGACTTGTCTTTTTTGTAATTGTAATCCTTTTTTTACTTTTAAAACAAGAATATTTCTACTCCAAAGTCCAATTAAAACGGAAAGAAGAGCGTTTGAACTCGAAACTCAATAAGTTTAAAAAAAAAATTAATCATCGTTAGATTAATTCGTGATTCAATTTATTAAAATTTGCTTGTCACAGTCTTATAGTTTGATAGTATTTCTCTTCACTTGTAAGTGAGAAATTCTAAATTCAAATATCGTAGATGAAATTCAAATACCAATTTATTCTGTAACGAATATATTTTTGTATTTAAAAAAAAAAAGAGAAGAGATTTTTATCTTATGTAATGCTGAGTTTATCTCAAGGTGTACGTCAATTGGATACATTGCATGCAATTGCATAGTATAATGTGTAAAAAAATATGTAATAAGGGTAGCATCAGGAACGCGTAGACGTTAACTAGTAACTTAATACAATTAACCTTTTGATCTAAGTTCACTTCGACAATATCCTTCATAATTTGAGTCGATCACTTTTTAAGTTATCATGAAATATTGATGTAGCAAAAAGTCATTTAAACGGAATGACATTTAGCCCTCTAATGCTGACCTTATAAATCAAAGAACATAGTGTTGTCGATAAACAATGAAATGTTCACAATATGATTAGAGGGCTAATGACTTCCGAGTTAAGTAAATTTTCACTAAATCTACGAATTATGACCTAAAATGAAAATTTTAGATTACGACAACTATTGTAAAGCGGTCTAAACAAATATATATAGCGGGGTTGTATCAAAATTTTATTGCATGTCATCAAATGTCTTAACAGATAGAGTGTTAAATTTCTAACCAAATATCACACATTCGAAACTCTCTTCTTTTAAATTATTGCAATGGTGTAAAATCTTGGGAACTTTAACGAAAGCTCCCGGTGCTATTCACTTTAACGAAAAATTAAATTTTTACGCTAAAAAATCAATCCTAGATCTATTCATTCTACTCTTTATTTTATCATTTTCGTTAAAAATCAAAGTTTTCAAACTCTTTCTATTAGTTTTTCATAAAATCTTTTCCCCTTTCTTTTGCAAATAATAAAAAATAGAAATAAGAACGTAGGTGGGAGCAGGCGAAACAAGCAACAAGGACGCGTAAGTGGGTCGCGTGCATGGATGACACGCGCACGTTAGGATTAAATGGTATTTCACATATTTTAATAGGGTCAATATTGGGTTTTGAGTTTTATAATTGTGGTCAGCATTGGAAGTTTATTTTTTATTTTTTTTATTTTTAATACATTAATATTTTTTACACTAAAAGGAGAGAGAGTTTCGTTAAGTCATATAATAGGCAACCTAATTTGGTATCGAATTTGCTATCCACGATATTCGAACCTAAAACTTCTCATTTCCAAATGAAAACGAATATCATCAGACTATAATACTAAGAGACCAGCATTGAATTTAATTGTACACTATTGACTTCCTTTAATCACACATACGAAGAACAAGCACATGCCAAATATTATTTTACTCTCAGAGATGAAAATGAGGCCCAAGGCTCGAGCGCCGAATTCTAGTTTGGGCTCAACATCTAGGACTTGAGTCCAAGTCCCCCTTGGCCCATGTTCAAGGTCGGAATGGGCCCAATAGGATAGGGTTCTCAACTTCTCATCCACAATCAAATCCCCAACTTCAAGTAGGATTTGTTTAGTCTAAACTGAGTTTTTCAGTCTTGTGAAAATTCTATGGTGTTTTTTAGTATTCTATATTTCGAAATTTTTAACTTTGGTTAAAAATCTTATATAATTTAAGTTTTGTGTTACATTGAAACTTGAATTATATAGATTTTGGTAAGTACAGTCCCTCGCTCGTACATGAGTAAAACATTCATTTTTTTTTTCTTTTTGGTTTTCAGTTTTTCGAACCTACCCCTACATTAAGCATATGAATGGTTGGGAGTGAGAGTCAACTATGAACATTCATTTTTTTTTTCTTTTCGGTTTTCAGTTTTTCGAACCTACCCCTACATTAAGCATATCAATGGTTGCGAGTGAGAGTCAACTATGAACCTTTGAACCTTTGGTCTTTGAATTCAATTCATATCCCCAACAGGCCCTTGCATTATTGTACATGGGCCACAATCTAGCCCAATGTATTGACACAGAACCTCCCCGGGGCACCCCTACATAAACATCCATCAAATAAAGTCCAAGCCATTGAATTTTGCTTGAAAACATCGCGTCCAAAATCCATACTATGGCTCCAATTAGCTAGGTCATCAACCCTTTAGCTTGCACTCCTTAATCTGTTTTGTGCTAAATTGTCTGTTAAGAGAACTTTTTTTTTTCACACAAACATATACATACTTGTATATAGAGGTGGCAAATCAACTCATTGGATTGTTAAACGATACACAAACTTTTCGTCCGCCTAAACAATCTTATTTAATCTCGTATATAGAGATGGCAAATCAACTCATTGGGTTGTTAAATAAATACCACTAGACTATAATCCAGCTCAACTAATTTTAGATGTGTAGTTTCTTTCATCCCTACTCTTTAAAGGAAGTTGGGGTTCCATCATAAAACCAATTCACAGCATGGAAAGTAATTCAATTACTTATAAGTACATACAAGTTCCCTCCTTTCTCCGATGTGGAATGGATACTATTAACACATCCCCTCACGTGTGACGAAACTTTTAAGCTTAGCACGTGAACGACACAAATCGGAACGTGGAGCACACTTGGCTGTTGAGCTTCACAAACCGCACAACTTGCTCTAATACCATAAAAAAGTATATTAATTAGCAACCTCTTTTAAAATTCTTGATTTCGCTCTTACCTCTACCTATCATAACTATACTTGTATACATGTTTATGTTTGTGTGTAACTATGCTTGCATGGATAGACATACACACGAACAAGTATTATGTCACATTAAAACAAACCAAACTTTCAATTTATCATAATCCTAACTCATTTTTTCACGCTTTTTCATTACTTCGGCTAACTCAATCAACCTTGTGTTAAAAAAAAGCAAAATTACTCAGCAAGGAAGACCATGGACCTACCACACAGCATAATTAGAGTATCATCCAAGGAAGTGTATAACTTAATCGACATTGTTTTGTGTTTGTGTGTTGTGTGAGTGTGGTGGGTGGAAAGAGGACTGACTAAATCTGGCTGACCTGCGGTCCCCCAGCTGAAATGGACCCATGGGGTCTCCACAAGAAACCCTAATAGGAGACCACAGAATTTTCCAAGAGCCACTTGTCTCCATGTTTTGTGAGTAATCAAAGTGTTTGATCAAATATTATAAAAACTTTCGCTCCCTTTGTGAGAGGAAGGTTACTTTGCTTCCACAACAGTAAGGAAGCTTCAAGCCATTGTGTTGCTGATTCCATCATTGCTTGGTTTTGCAAAAGCTCAGACAACCCAATATGCTTGTTATTATGTCTCCTGATCACAACTCTCCCTTTCTGCTTTCAGATGTGGGAGGAGTATTTTTGGGGGGCTGCACCAAATTTTAACAAAAACAAAAGCTAGTGGACAAAAGATTAAAAGGATCCACTGGATTATGAATAAACAAACAAGGGTTTGAGAGTATTTATTTCTGTACGTCAAAGATTTTATATGATCTTATGCCAAAATACAAGATCATCGAAGGATTGAAATCCACACACCTCTTGATTAAATATATAGACAAGTTACTTCTCAGCCTTTCATTTATCATTACGTTTTAACTTAGTTTAAATCTTAATTT
>JAOTRO020117327.1:0-13556 GCA_028566515.2 Pyracantha coccinea | reverse complement strand
AAAAGAAAATATATATCAAATCCTAAGTTAAATTCAGTGAATGATAATCATATCTTTTTAATATGTAAAATAAGCAATTAATATGATTTTTCAAAGCCACATACTAGGAAGAGAGGGAGTAGGATTCTCTCCCCTCTATTTTTCTCTCCCCTTCCCTCCCCTCCTATTTGAACGGTCACGGTTAAGCCACGTCAACATCTTATATTAATTTTTTTATAGAAAGAGAAAACCAAAATAGAGAATGCGAGAGAATGGGATGGAAGGAGATGGAAAGAGGAGGAGAGAGAATCCTAGTCCGGAAGAGAGATGATGGTTTGAATCTGAAATGTACTTTGGATAAATTTTTTTGTACCTAAAACACTATCTCGTGGTATTATTGTTCCACTCAAATTATGACACGTGTATTTATTTTATTAATATACCTAGAAGTGAAACATCAACCTTGCCCACGCATACCACAACACAAAATAATATACCACGTGACAAATGTTTCTGGTACCTGTAACCTTTTTATGCGTCAAGTTTAAGTAAGCTTCTACACTTCTGTTCACCAACCAAAATCCAATTATTATTTCTCTCTTAAAAAGTAATTTGTTTATAAATTTAGGCCCTATGTTTAATTTTTTTTTCTTGACTTTAAGCGACTTTAATTTGTTTATAAATTTGTTCTAGAAGCGAGCATACCTCGATAACTAAACGAGAAAGTGATGAGAATGTGTTTGTGTATATATACATAAATATATATAGTTAGGGAAAAGTTTTCTTTAATGGTTTTTTTCTTTTACGAACGATTATTTACGCTAATTTATCTAAATTATAAAAAATGAGATTTGAACTTAAGTGCAAATGTGAAATCACTAAGCTCTAATTAATTTGGCTAAACCAAGAATAACTAATTGCAGTTTTTCTTTTCATTGAATAAGAGGGGATAAAAGAAAGATATTAATTCACGATAATAAATTAACTATCTAATTAATTCATTGGTCACATGTGAACCATAAAAAGAAGAACAAAAGGAATACAAGGTATATATAGCCAGCAAGGTTAGGTTGTATTTACCCAACAAGTCAAGGGTATTTGGTAATTAAATTAAGTATTTCAATAATGTTTCTTGTGAGCACTATATATAATTATGTAAGGCCAAAGAAGACCAGGTTCCAAGATTCAAGTCTAATTGCACAAAAGTTGCTTCTCCTCCTCTGACCAGTGTCACCAGAAAAGAAGGAGCTGAGTTCCCTGCTTTTGTCTTCCTCTACCAAAAGCAAACTCCTGAATTTCTGTTCACCAAAAACAAGTCTCTAGTTCTCCAGTCCTTCTGGCAACATAGAAAATCTGAGCTGAGTGTAGAAAAAGGACAGGCTAATTATAACTGTATAATTATCTCAACCCTTTTTGTCTGTCAAAAATGTCAAATATTACAGGTGATGTTGAAGAAGGAAGCTTCTCCTCAGGGAATAATACTGGAGAATTAGAAGTTCGTCAAGACCAAAAGCAGCAAGAAAACCACTTGCATCGCTCCAGCTCTGGCGGTGCTTCCGGTGCCCAAAGCAACAGTAATGGCTCTGTCACTCATCAGCAGCCGCCACTTAAGAAGAAAAGAAATCTTCCAGGAACTCCAGGCAAATAATCTTGAATTAATATCAAGTAGTTTCTTGATTTGATTGGCATGTTTCACTATATTTATATAACATACAACACAAGGCGCGGGGATTTGATTCATTTCAGAAGAACAAAACACAAGGGCTTCTTTCCGGATCATGTCAGCTTATGTTGAGATTGATTCACTCGAGAATATTTACCAATATTTGGCGTCATGCCTGAGTCTTGTAATATTTCATTTCAACGATATATATTGCTTTTTCTATAAAATAAAATAATAAAATAATAAAATAAAAAAAAGTTCTAATTTGAGTTATCTTGCGAAAGAATATAAACTTTATGAAGAATTGTCGACAATAATATGCAACTGTTTGCTTGATTTCAATTTTTTGTTGGCCACAAGTGTATATGCTGACATAATTAACCCGTGTTGCTAATTATACTTATATTTATGCTATTTAGTTAATTATGTTTACTTATATTTATGCTACTTAGTTAATTATGTTCTAAAAGTTTTGTATTTGTGTGATCAGATCCTAGCGCAGAAGTTATTGCACTATCACCAACAACCCTAATGGCAACGAACCGATTTTTGTGTGAGATCTGCAACAAAGGGTTTCAAAGGGATCAAAACCTTCAGCTTCATCGTCGAGGCCATAACCTTCCATGGAAGCTCCGGCAGAGAACCACCACTGAGGTTAGGAAAAGGGTCTACATATGTCCCGAGCCGACGTGTGTTCACCACAACCCAGCTCGGGCGCTAGGAGATCTCACCGGCATTAAGAAGCACTTCAGCCGGAAACATGGGGAGAAAAAATGGAAATGTGACAAGTGCTCCAAGAAATATGCAGTGCAGTCGGATTGGAAGGCGCATCAGAAGACCTGCGGCACTAGGGAGTACAAATGTGACTGTGGAACCATCTTTTCCAGGTTCGTTAATTAACTCATGAACATGAATAGTTTAATTTTGTTAATTGAATATTGCATGTGCATGAATATATGATCAAGATTGGGATCACCATGAACTACTTCATGTATAGATGGTCGTTTAATCTGTTAAGAATTAGCTCCCATATGTGTATTTTTATACTAACTCACCAAGCAATAATCTTCACTAAATTAATCTATATTGCAAGTAGAATTCAGACTTGAGAGCAGAGTATGAATTACACTGCTCTAACTAACTAACTACATTATTATTATTCTACGAGCTACTTATAATTTCTGCAACATTTTTCTTACAGGCATTAATTGTCACAAAATTGTATGTAAAATGACTTTCAATGTATCAAAAATAACTTTCAATGTATCAAAACTGTTGTGCTTGAGCCCTCCAAACGCAAAAATATACATTTAGGAAAGAAATGGCCGACCAATTGAAATAATAGTTACATTTGTCGATCTCTTTTTGGAATATTTCTATATTATGTCACAGAATGATCTCTCCCTTCCAACATTGTTTAGACGCAATAACATTAACACACTTGTTGACACAATTTTGAATATAAATGGAGTACACGTAATAATAGAGTCCATTTATATTAGTTTATGTCTATTTTGTATGTCCAAATAGTTTATTGCAATTTAAATAAGATAACTACATGCACATTCTTCCACAGAATTTTACGTAATCAACAATATCAAGTACAAATTTTGTACTTTTGCATGTAAACGTGCAGGAGGGATAGCTTCATCACCCACAGAGCTTTTTGTGACGCATTGGCAGAAGAAAACATCAAAGTAAACCAAATGCCTATGCCACGTGATCAGCTCATATCATCAATGGCCATGAACACCAGCACCTCCACCATGAGAGGAGGAGGAGTCTCCGAATTCCTCAATTACGATATTAACCCCAACAAAAACAAGCTTCCTGAAGATCTGGTCCCAATGCCATTCAAATCCATGAACATGAACATGAACATTCCGGGTGGTGGTGGAGGACCAGGCATGTTCTCAAGCACCGCCGGTTCGCTCTTTGGTGGGCCAAGAAGCGTGTCCTCCACCTCGGCCTCCAGCCTTCAGCTAAGTTCCAACAACAACAACAGCTCATCAGGGTTCAATTACCTTCACAACCAAGAAATCAAAAACGGAGGCAGCAGCCTAAGTAGTATTACTGGGGCTGCTCAAATGTCAGCCACCGCCTTGCTTCAAAAAGCCGCCCAAATGGGAGCCTCCGCAAGCAACTCTACGATCAACTCGCCAATGATGCAGAAGAGCTTTGTTAGCAGCATGGCAGGTCCTGATCACGGACACCTCTCTAGCCCGAATTCCCTTCTAAACAATAATATTCGACCCCCACCATCGTATGATCATCAGCCTCACCACTTCCAACAACAACCTCAAGCGTCTGATCCTCTGTCATATAATTCACACAACATGATAGGAGGGTTCACTAACCAGCTCATGCAAAAGGGCCCACAAGAAATGTCACAGCTTTTTTATCATCACTCCAACAACTCAGCCGCTAGCTCGGCAATGACAGACATGGGATTCTTCAGCCAAGTCTTCATGGGGATCGATGGAGATCCCCACCAGCACCATCAGAGCCACCAGGCATTGTTGAAGAATTTCGAACAGGACCATCAGGACATTAATAGCCCTAACAACAATTCTAGTAGTAGTATTTCGACTCATCGAATGAACAGCGCGCTGGGGCCTTCAACGACGCTCGATCTGCTGGGTATCGGAGGTTCGAGGCCGCCAACCTTGCATGAGCAGCAGCACCACCAACACAACCAGCAACAAAGGTTGGACTTGGAGGCAATGAGTCAGCACAGATTGCCGGCAATGATGAACACTTTTCAGCAGCAGCAACAACGCTCGCATGGAGATTCGGCTATGGAAAAACAGATTTGGGATGTTTGAGAAAAGATGTTCGTGTTCCTCGTAATATCTACATGTACGATTTATCCATTACTTGCAGAAGAAGGAGAAGAAGGGGAAGCGAGAAGCAGCAAACTAGGGTTTGTTTTGTTTCGTTGACACGTTTGAGATTTGGGCTATTTTGGGCCCTGATTTCGGTCCACCTTCTTTATGTATAGTCATATTTGGGACTTTTTTCTTTCTGCCCAAGTCACTTTTTATATACTGACCCAATGAAATGATAGAAGCTCTGGGTATATTTGCCGAAAAATAGTGCTATCCACACACTTTTTTTTTATTTTTCACACTCTTCTCACTTTTCGATCGTCAGACCGAATGAGTTGAAGAAGATCAATGGCCAAAAATTAGCAAAGGTGTGTGGAAAATAAAAATGTAAAAATATGTGACTTTGCTTTCCCTTTGGAATGAATGTTCAATGTTTACATCAATGCCTTGAACCAAGAAAAGGGAGGAAATATTTCAAAGGTAGTTAAAAACCGTCACGCATTATATCAGTGTTATAATATGAATGATCGACAAGTTTATTTTTTTAAGTATAATATGAATAATGTGTTATAATATGGATGGTTCAAGAGCACGAACAAATTGCATTGTCCAACTATATGAGTGAATTGGTTTGTCAATCATCAATCAATGTGTAGGCCTCTTAACTACAATTGGTCTTGGAAATAAATGAATAGACCCATTTCCACTTTAAGCTTGGGAACGTCCATTGCTCAATGGGCCTTATTGGGCCGAAGGTACTGGGGGTAATTTCGTAATTCAGTAGAGAAAGCTGCTCGGCCCATAAGACGGCTAAACACTTGAACCCTAATCGGAATCGCGCTTCTATATATTCAGAGCTCAGAGCCTACCCTGTCGCAGCAATCTGTCTTCTCGCCGTTCTCTCTCATCGCTCTTTCTTTCTCTCTCTAGAATTAGGGTTTGCTCTCTCTTTCTCTCTCTAGAATTAGGGTTTTGCTTTGTGCGATTTGCTTGAGGCAGTGATGATGAAAATCTACCTATTTTCTGAGGGATTAAATTCCCAAGTGTGATTACAAAAATTACCAATGGATCCTTCTGAGCCTCTCAACTCTCTTCTTCTTCATTAATTTTTTTTTTTTTTTCAATGTTGTTTTGTTTTTATTTTCTCTGTTTAATTAAGAGCCGTTGATGTGATGATATGTTTCTCGGAATTTCCACCGTGTCGACTAAATTACAGACTACAATTATCTGATCAACGGTTCTCACTTTTCTGTCCATTTTTTGTTTGGTTTCTAATCCTTTTCCCTAATTTTCAACCTTAACCCAGAAAAAAAAATTTCAAAAAACCCAATTTTCTTTGGCCTAATTGTTTAATTGTCTTGAATTTATGACAAAATTCAGTTCTTGTAATTGGAAAAGGATCTACGTCGGATCCTCTTGGTGGGAATCCGGAAGTAATTACGGCTATATTGTGCTGTTAGAAATCATTTTAAATTCAAAATTTAAAGTTGAATATAAATAATATTTAACGAAAATTGATCATTCCATATACAATAAACGACCGTAATTACTTGATTCTTCGGACTAAGAGGACATTTTCCCTTGTAATTATCCATCCAAATTTTACTTGGAATCCAACAAATAACAAATATTAATGGAGCATCAAAATAATTAAAATGTTCAATGTGCCAGTGTAATGAATGCGTCTGTGCATTGAACGGTTGAATTTTTTTCGAACAAATTGAATGGTTGAATTTGTATGGCTAGATTTTGATATTTTGTAATTCAAATACCAGGACATTTCATATACTGGTTGAAAAAGATACCAAGTAAACTTTCAAAAAACAAATTGTAAAAAATAAAATTAGCACTTGCTAAATCACTAATATAATTTAACAACACATTTGTGGTATACATACACAAATTTCAATGTCACCATGAAGTTTATGGATTGGTAACGATTATATTTGTGAGATACATATACACAAGCGAAGAAATTTGTTAGTGTGCCTGAAACACGATATAAAAAAAATATTCTTCTAAATGTATAATAACATGTATTATACTGAGACACTAAAAAATCTCTCCACGAGCTAAATACCGCTGTGAATGAGAAGACGAAAGAGTTCAAAGAGAAAGATCCTAATCACACCGGAACAAACTATTGAAAAAATTCAAGATTTACTGTTTATATTTCTCGGGACCAGAAAGCCGAAGTCTTGGGCCCAAAACCACAATTCAATTCAGATGGGCAATAAATCCAATCGTCAAATTAAAGAATTAGGCTTAGGAATTTTTATATTTGTTTTTAGAAGGTGAAAATTACAGAGAAGAAGGATTGCCCAAATTTTTGAATATTTTTTCACCCTAATAAAATTGAAATTAATGATGAGTAGAGTGTTCTTACGAGCATCTCAAATCTACAGTCACAGTCACAATGGCTTTTACAAGCCCTCACTCGTTTCCAAAACTTGAGACTCGAGAGAGTAGGAACTTTCATGTCACGTCACTCATCCGCCCCAATGCTTAATCCACGAGGGGGCAAGAGAGAACAAGTCCGTTCTTAAACATATACACTCTGGATTATAGGAACTCAGTCTCCTCCGCGGCTAGGCCATCTGTTCCCCTGCTGCCTAGTATGACCGCGGTATCCGGCAGGATTCCTTCCCCCTAACCTGTAATCCCGTCCCGGATTTGTTCTGGGTTCTCCTCCGTACATGTAGCTGGGATTTCTACTCGGACTATCATCATCATCCGGACTCCACGAATGGAAATCGTGGTTGCTGCCAACACGTTCATATCCTTCCCAAGAAGGACCTGACAAGTGAGGCTGCAAATGTACCCCATGCGATGCGTTATACTGGTTTTGGTTCTCTAAGTAATGGTAATTTGAAGTCAAATCCTGCCTGGCTCTCCACGACTCGGGCGGAGGGACGGCTTTTCCCATCGGCGGTTTAGGCGAGTACGTAGGTGTAGAAAAACGACGTTGTTGTTGTTGTTGTTGTTGTTGTTGCAATGGCTGCGGCTGTCTTTGTTGCCTTGTCATGGTTTCGAACAAGGGCTGCTGCATTTCTGCTAGATTATACGAGTTAGACAGAGGTGCTCGTTCGACATTGCTCGTGCTCTCCCCCCAAACTGAAGGCACAGTCGTGTTCGATAAGTTGTGAAAGTGTGTGTTCTTCGTAATAGAAGTCATCTCCGAGGCCGGTGTTCGCATAGAATAATAATCCGGTGAGTATGAAGGCACCGCTGGCTGGGGAGTTGATAGCCGTTGGGGTGGAATAATGCGATGAGCAGATGAAACCTGTGGCATCTGTTGGGGAAATGCATTCCGTCCAGCATCTCCTTTCCATCCACTCTGCGAAAACCGCAGAAAAACAATCAGTTTAACTTGCAGTTGCAGATAATTATACTGAACATGTATGATTACATCAAGAAAATAAAGTTTCTAATTAAATTCACAGAATTAGCTCAAATTTTCCTTTTTCTGTAATATTACACAATATGAGGCCCTAATAAGGTTTATGGCCAGGCCACCATCTATGCCCATGCAGAGAATTCTCATCCCATCCAAGGTGAACGGGGATGTCACTGTGATGATATGTCAAGCCAATAATGAATTGCCATGTGGCAAAGCTAAAAAGCGTTTAGCCTGTCGTTGGCTTGGAATACCGCTCACAATGACATCCCGAAGTGTAGGTTAGTTTATCTCCGTCCACGGGAATATCAACCACCACTCACTATTTGCCACTTGTTTCATCGATGGTGACTCCTAACCAGAATCGAGATAGCAAGACCCTACAGTTCAACATCACCAATGGAGGTTCAACTTTTACCAAAAATCTCATATGGGCCTCCTAAATTATCAATTGTGCTTCTATTTGCTTGGCTTTCAGGATTCTAGAGCGGGAGAGGCTAGAGTGCAGTGCATGGTAAATTTTTTCTACTAGTAGTCAAAAACTGCAACAGTGAATACAATGTCTGGCAAAAGTTGCAAATTGAGCCCGAGTAACGCACCGTTCCAGGGTTGCTCGAAGGTGTCGGAGATGGAAGAGAAACCTCGACCCTCTCCTCCATTTTTCTACCTAAACCATTTACACTACCGGCAACACCAGCCCCACCAGACTTAATCATATCCAGCAGTTTTACTGTGTCCTCGCTCGACAAGTTTGCAGCCTGGCCGGAAGTCAAAGCAAACACCAGTTCTGGATTTTTTAGCAGTACCGCAAGCAGTTCTAGATCCGGTTCAGCTGCGCTTGCTTTGTTAATTTGAGATAAGGCCGGTGGCAAGGAAGCGACACTATTTGCTCCTTGAGAAGGAACGGACATTGTTTCTGGATTATATTCTTCTCTAGAGAAAGCTTGTGTTTCAGTGGAATCGGCAACATCAGGCGGCTGTTCTATTGGTATTTCTGGTGTTAAAGAATCATCGTAGTCCATTTCAATGTCCCATGGTTCCTTCGGGTTAGACGGTGTCTCCTGGACTGTCCGGTAAATAGTTTCCTTCTCACGGCGGTTTCTGTTTCTCTGGACTTCAATTTCTTTGCCATTCTCACCACCACCAACACTCCACGAAGGATCGAGTTTTATTTCTGCAGAAAGGAAAGGAAACGGCATGAAAAAGTATCCAACTGCAGAAAATGTTACTTTCAGCACTTACAGAAGCCATCAACCAACCAAAAACTAAACAAAATAATAATGGCGAATATAAGAGTGTCCAGAATCTCTGTTTTTGCTTCCTCTAAGCGATCAACGTCCATTTATCCGTTAATGCCTTCACGGCCAAGTTCATCAGTTATGTAGCCCGGTATCATGGGATAAAACACGTCTCGTGCCTATCTCATTCCGCACGTGATAGGCAGAAGACGGGTATATCCCCGTGTCAGGTAAGTCCCTCTCGTCCTTCTCGTCCTTCTCAAGATGCATTTCATAGTGAAGCATGCTACCAGAGTTTCAGTGCGAGCTCACGGAACTGTCAATTACCGGGTGCTGGGCATATGGGGTGGTTCGTAATCAGTCATTCATTTTTTTTTATCTTTTCAGGCTAATGAATTCAAAATTGATGATATTTCCATTCACTCAGCCTGCTTGGTAGAATTCCCACTTAAATCACAGCACACAAAGGTCGAGTGGACATCATCACATAGGAACCCATAAAATAATCATGACAAAACTAAACTTCATTAAAATTTATTACAAGAAACAAAATGTCGTCAAATAAATCTTGTAGCACATTATTTTGGTAACGTAAAGCAAAACGGCCCTCAGAATTATCACAGTCCATAACGGTGATTGAATAGAGGAGAAAGTAAGGAAAGGGAAACGAGGTATAATTCAGTTCTGTCAACAAAACAAGCATCGACATTAATATACTCAGAAACCTAAACTGAGCGAGCCCGCTTTTATCCGGCAAGGAACACCCACATGGGCACCTGTACACCCAGCTACTGTCACATGGAAGAAATGACATCCTCCATTCGTTTTCTCTATGCGGCAGGTATAATCTACCATATAATTGTGATGCCTGGACTGTAACATTCCCTACCAAAATGCAAAACATAAATAGTAACAGGACCAAGTCCAAGTGTCCAAGGGATTTTAAGAGCTACACTCAACTGCTATAAGGTTGAGTTAGAGCACCAATTTAGTAAGCGGGAGTTCTTGAGCTCAACTCTTATAAGTGAACAAAAAAGATACAAAAAAAAAAAGAAAGTTGAGCAAGGAAATTATTGGTTACTGAGAAGCTATGAACTCAAAAAATTAACTCTGTCTCTCTATGATATAGGTTGGAAATACTGAAGGCATTCTCCCAACAAACTCTAAACAACTAAGGTGGATCTCTTATTTTTCTTTTCCCTTTTCCCTTTCTATTACGCCTACTGCTTTCATACTTAACATTACGAACAAAGAGTCAAAGGAACAAGAAAAGTGCCACTAAAAGCATATGTACCTGGAGGCATCTTCCATGGGATCTGGATTCTCCTGCACTTCTCTAATATGGGCTCCTTCAAATCCATACTCCGCTTTGGGGCATGAGTAGTTTCGGGCCTATTAGGAGTTTCCCTCTCTTTCAAAGGATATGTTGCAGGTATCTTGGGATCCTCAATGTTAGACCGAATTGGAACTTTGGGTACCACAGGCAAAATGCTTGCCTGAGAAGTTTTAAGTTTTTTCACACCTTCAGTCTTCAATTCTTTATTTTCATGGGATGAACCAGATTTCCCATACTTGCTCTGCATAAATTGTGCTCGCATTTTTGCTTTTTGGATATCATCAGCAGACATTGGACGAGCCTGACTCACAGGTGTTGTCCTTGTGGCCTGAACACTTCTCCCAGCTGATTTTTGGCCAGGTTGTTCCACCAACTGAACTTTTCTGCGCTCTCGAAATTCTGCCACTAGCTAAGGAAATAGGCTCCTTCACTCTCATATGTTTAAAAAATCAAGTTTTACACTATATTCATATAACCCTTTTTTAGGCCATCCACGTAGAAATAAAACCTACCATTGACAAAAAGCTTACTTTTCTTAACTAATGATATAATTTTGTTCAAATAAGTAAATGTTACTAAAAAATTCTATATACCACTTGGGAGAAAATTGTAAAAACCTATATTAAGGATACGAGATGAAGATACACCAAGGATGTTCTTCTTATTTGACTCATCTGATGATGCTGTCAATAACTTCAAGGGTTCTGAACCATTTACTTTCCTGAAAAAAAATGCAGTCAAGATTAACACCACAAACACTATCTTACGAAAATGTATGTCAGAAGAAAGAAACATTCTTACCTGAAATTCTCTGCACTTTCAAATGGTGTTCCAAGGAAGTCTTCCTGTAAAACATAACATAAAATCTGTAAAAACTACGCACCTTAAATCAATTTGAATGAAATTTTAATTAAATCTACGAAGCACTAACAGAAATATCCATATTTGACTTCCACGATTCATCACCCATAACTTCATCGATACTGCAAGAAAATTATAGATCAGTAAAAACTGATTACTCAATTTTTCAGTGCATTGGCAGTGAGAATTGAGAAATGTACTTGCCTCTGCTTCAGAATTACTAACCCCTGTCCCGAATCACTAGATGTTTTAATGCCATTTGGTTTCTCCAAAGCTTGGTTTTTTGCCAATAACTTGCTCCACCTTGATAGCAAAACTCTTGCCCTGTTTGATATGTCTGATCTTCAAATCAGATAAATGAGATTAAAAAATTTCATGGTTTATAAAAAATGACAGATACAGCATATATAGATCGCTTATTACACAAAAGAATTTTGCCACAGAAATAAAACTAAGATGAATGAGAAGAAAAAATGTTGTTGTGTATGGTAAAGTACAGCCGAAGAACATATAGAGTTGCTTACTTTACTTATACTAACCATAGTTTAGAGATATCAAAGAAATATAACCATCTACGCATATTGAGAACCTTGTTTTGTTGAGTCAAGACAAGTTTAACCACACAGAGATGAGCATGAAAGAACTTGAGAGAGACGGGGTAAGGTAGAGAGGTGATAAAGCACCAAAGAACTATCTGTAACAAATACACACCTGCTGTCCTGTAAAACCGCAGTCGATTAACACTTTGCAGTACGGCTGACATATGCAAAGGAAGTGCTTTATGTAGAGGCAAATGACAAAGAACCTGTGCAGCAGGTAATGTTAGAATTTTAAACAACAATCATTAAATGCGCAAGATAGATAATTGACAAGATGGATTCCAGTTCAATAAGTACCTTTAAGATAACAAGTAAAACGTTTGTTTGTTCTTCGACAGCAGCTTGACTCAACCACGTTACTAAAACCATTACACCACCTTTAGTTAAAAACCTGCACGTATACAAGTGGATGTTTGGAACATGAAAAGAGACAAACAGTGTTGTACTATGAAACCTATAAAGTGATTTGTATGTACCAACATAATACTGAAGAATTTTGTATCCGCAATATCCACTCCATCAGTTTCACTTGCCCAGAAAATGTTTCTTCTTTCCGCATCAAGTTGAAAATATCTTCAACAAAACATTTATCTAAGTCGTCTAATCCAGAAGGAGCATCATCCTGTGTTGAGCATGACGGTACGTCCTCAACATTCGAGGGACCAACAGAGTTCAAGGGAACTGGATCATTTGGTGTCAAAGAATCCAGGCTAGTTGAGACCCCATCCTGCAAATCTTTATGTTCACCGGATTTCAAGGCCTTTTCCCTTGACAACTGTACTAGTTTTCTAACTCTAGACCGTTGACTGTTAAAGAAATCACGAACCTGTCAATTAATGGAACCCATGTAAGAAACAATTAAAAAAAATCACCGTAAAAGAACCACATTGGGGAGAAAACGTGGGTCAACCAAAAAATAGCCACTAGTAAAGTGTACGGCGGTATATCACTATCAGTTTGAACCACATTGGCGCTCATAGTAGGGGTCATATGATGGCATAAACTAAATGCACTACAAAAACATTTAAAGGAACAAGTAATTTGAGAAGGACAGCCGAATGAAGGGAATAACCTGTGTGACTGTAACGCCGAATAGAGCATTGAGCTCCCGAGATTCCTTCTTACTGATCACATCTTTAATCGAAAAAACCAATTGCATATACTTTATAGCCTTTGGATTTAGCAAATCCCTAGGTCTTTTTCCTGCAATTGGACCATCTAGTTATTAGATAACCGATGATGGCCACAAAGAACAAACACAAGAAAAGTATAAAAATTTGTGAACATAAAACTATAGCATCCAGATGGGTATATAGCAGCTCACATAATTAAGCTGAATAAGCAAATTAAACAAGATTAACCCCACAATTAGCAATAATAATCCCACTTCCAATACTCACCAATCTTAATTGAAAGAGCACCAGCTGCCTGCATATCACAAAACGAGAGACAAAATCATTAGAATTAGGGATGGTAATTTTTCTTTAAATTTTCCTCCAATTTATCGGAAACCAAACACGCAGAACGCAAATTCGAATACGAAGACAACGCACCATCTCTTGGGAGAGAGGATTGACACCGGTGAGTTTGCATTGGGTGCCGACGATTCTCTGGAGCTGATCGATCTGGCTGTGGAAAAGCTCCCTCTGCGAGTC
>JAOTRO020117235.1:0-13557 GCA_028566515.2 Pyracantha coccinea | reverse complement strand
AGGCACTTGTCATGGCTCACGAGAGCACCCTTTGTTTTCCCAAATCTTCTTTTATTTACTAAAATTTAATTTTTCTTTCTTTGAAATTGAATTCAATTTTTTTTGTCAAGCTTGAATATCAAAGCAGATCCCAGAAACCCTAGTTCTAAACCTAGGTCCTAATCACTAGAATTCATACTTAATCAACTTTCAACCAAAAAAATCATTTCTAGTCCACGGTTCCTCGTTGTGATTCTTCTAATTCTATTCTCCTAATTAAATAACACATCAAACTCATATACTCTTTCCTGAGGGAGAGGGATAAAAAAAGAGCTTCATTAATCAAACCTGAAACACAATGCTCGTACGCATGAATGCACAAAAGGTGGCTAAACAAAATTTGAATAAATTATACGAAAAAACTCCGAACAAGAAAAAAGGAAAAAGAGCGGCCCAATAGCAGAGTTAGAAAATTTTCATCGGATAGGCTAACTTAAAGATTTAAATCTTTATAAACAAACAAAGAAACTTGATACTATATTTTTTTACAATATCTGCTAGCTTAAGAAAATTTTCACAAGGTGAGTCAGGAGCTTTCATTATTCAAACAAATTCAAACTTGTACATGTACAAGAAGCGATGAGAAAAAAAAATGTGAGAAAAAAAATGTGAGAAAAAAAGATAGTTTGTAAAATGTATTATATAATTAAACCGACAGAATTCGAATCAGTAATTAAATATATGGTGGGCTACATTCGAAAATCAATAAAAATTACATGTATAATTTTATTTTCTACCAAAAGCTATCTGGGCTAATGTGGCTCCGTGTTTGAAAGAGCCACACATGCCAAAGACATCAGATTAATAGTCAAATAATCAGATAAGTCTTTAGCTAACTAATGAATCATCAACCATGGAGAGGACCTGAATCCAACACACAGAGACCCACTTTAAGGAGGAAGATTCTCTCTCTTCTTGGTCTCTCTTTTCTTCTATTTGAATGGTTATGATTAAGGCACATCAATATTTTATATTTTTTTTTTTATAGAGACAATAAGACAAAAAGTAATATATAAGAGAAAAGAAGGGAATGAAATGAGAATATGAGAGGATATAATCCTACTCCCTCAAGCAAACCGACATAGGACCGATCAAGCAAACAACTTAATAGAAAATACATTCGAAAGAAACGAACAAAAGTAGAAAGACATCGTGGGAACCATGCATCATTTAAAATTGTATTCAAAAGGCAATGCATAATCTAAACTATGTATTAATAAAACATTCTTTGTTAATCAAAAAGGGTGAAAGACAATTTTGTCTTCTATCACGACAATAAGTTAAGGACAGTAACGTAATTTCACAAAACAAAATTTTGCTGTTTTATTTTTTAAACCTTACTTACAAGTGATTTTATCATCTCTAGTTTAAAAAAATAAATAAATAGCAAACCTCTCCCTTTCTCTCCATTCCCACATTCTCACTCTCTCTCTCTCTCTCCCTCCCCTTCAATTTTAAACACAAAATTAAAAAAATCCACACACTTTGTATGTGGGCGTATACTAGTATAGAAAAAGAACAAAAAAAATATGAGATTTGCGGTGTGGACTTATGGACCGATCTCTACAAGAAAGAAAAAAGCGACCATCTTAATAATTAAAGAAGATATAAGGAAATGACAAGAGTGCTTGTAATAATGCATGCAAGCAAATCCAAGTTGTTGATTGTTGTTTGTTTCACTCTTTTTTTTTTTCTGAATACACATGCGCTACACAGCATGGTGCATAATAATTATTTAATTAACATATTATATTTTTATTTTTGTTTAAGACAAACGTCAGATATCCAATTTTAACATACATTTAGGGAAGTGCGTAAATTTGGTAACATACGCTTTTGCAAACTTAGGACATAAATATAATCATCCTTGTATTTGGTTTGGTAATTTTCTTAAGAGATCTATGCCTAGAATAAGTTTTGGTACGTATTATTTATAAATCTTATGAGGATATTTTTTTTTTTTTGTAATTTTATTTAATAAAAAGGGAGGTGCCATTTATAAAACTGTGGTCCAACCATTGAAAAAATCTCATGGCCCATCAAGCTGATTTCTCCATTGTAAATTTGTAAATAGATGTTTCAAGATATTATTCAGCAAATGAGATGACAGGACCACCTTTGTAGTTTATATACAATCATACGAAGTGTATTATGGAGGTTTGAAGACGACTTTGCCATTTTGGTCGTATGTAGATTCTGGATCCCAACTCGAGGAAATCTCCGACTCTTACTAAAACTCATGAGTCACTGCAAAACTCCATTTGGTTTATTTCTGACATTTATAGTTGTCTCGTTAAGTCTTCGATTAATATTATTAGGCTTTATATGGTGAATTTATTTATTCTTATGGATCGAGACATCATAGTTGATGTGTTAGCTAGTGTTAGCTCAAGCTCAGAGAACTTCGAGCCTTCAAGCTTAACATTGTACCAAAAAGAAAGAAGAACGATGAGGAGTTTTTATTCACAAAATTGTACATGAGAAAGAGAGAAAAACCATCAAGAGTTTTTAAAGTGTCTTGAAGAGTACATATCACACAATCACTATACAGACTAATTCATGACAATTTATTCTGCATATTATATAAAGCAACTGGAAATCAGATAGAAGTTTTTATGAGAAAAATGCAAAAGTTGGGAATCACTTTTTTTTTAATTAATTTATTTATTTCTGTAAATAGTTCAGAAAGGAATTAAGTTTTTTTTTTAATTTTAATGTGAATAAATTATTCTTATGTAATACCATCTCCTAGTGTCACTGCAACTCATCATCAGGGCTGGCCCTGGCCTAGTGCAGGCTGGGAGGCTGTTCGAGGCCAAAAAGAAATTAGGGAAGTAAAAAATATTATGATGGTATATTTATATATGTTGGTATAAGAGTATAAATTTATCAAATTTGGTTAAAGGACTAACAAGTTCAATTATAACTAGTGGTTTTTTTTTTTTTTTTTAAATTTAAAATTAGTGCGAAGGTCTCGGATTCGAAACACTATGTCTGTTTATTTACTTTGCAATTTTTGCGAATTTCTTTTCATAAAAGTACTGTCATGAATTTTAGTAGAGTGATCACAAAGTTTAACTAGAAATTGTGGTTTATGTTGTTTAAAATTAATGAGAAGGTCTCGGGTTCAAAACGCTATATGTGTTTTTTTACTCTCAAATTTTTACGAATTTCTTTTCATAAGAGTATAAGTTAGAAGTTTCATAAGAAGCAATGATTTTTGTTGTTTAAAATTAATAAATTAGTTCGAGGTCTTTTGGTTCCTTCTCTCAATACAAAAGTAAATTAGTTTTTCCACGTTTCTAAATTATTGAGTTTGAAGTGTTTTTCTAATTATAATTTTATCGAAGTCTTACTTGTGAAAACATATAGTTTTTCTTATATGAAATTAGGGCATATTTTTAGGCCGCCTCCAAAATTTCAGGACCAGCCTTGCTCATCATATACAACGTTGTTAATCCATATGTTATTCCACATAAAGCGTACTTAGAATATAGCAAAAAATGCTTTAGGACAATAAAAAAAAGTATCTGGTAGCGGTTAAAAAAAAAAGTTAAAAGTGGTTATACATATGTAAGAAAAGTACCCGGAAGATCTTTATAAAAAAATTTATTAAATTATATTTTATGTGTATTTAATAAAAGTGTTTATTTGCCACTCAGGACTATAATATGGTGATATTTGTCTTCACTTGGAAATGAGAGATCTTAAGTTCGAATTTCGTGGATGACGAATTCGATACCAAATTAGGCTGTCCATTGTGTGGCTTAGCCGAACTCTCCATCTCCTTAATGAAAAATATCGATGTACTAAAAAAAATAAAAATAAAAGTGCTTATTTATGAGCATATGTAACTGTTTTTTTAGAAAATTATTTTCAAACTAGCCCTTAAAAATACAAAACTCTAAACCATACAAAGTCCTCGTTTACTCATATGTATTACGTAACACCACATATATGAATGTGACAATCGCCAAACTTTTTCTAAAAGAGAAGTTAGATTGAACACAATAGGTGTTGTATAACTAAACACGTAAGTGAGTTAAGAACAGTAGAGCTAGCTAGTTAGGGTTGTCAACTTAGAAACTTTTAAATGAAAGGATGATCTGTCTGGAGGCAGTTTGGTCTAAAACCATGTGAGATTGAATGATGGTTTTGGTACTTGGAAATCAGTTTTCTCCAGTGAATTCTGATCTTTGTCTTCCCTCGAGTCATAACACGTACGAGTCTCATCGCATCGCAACAAAGAAAGCAACAATAATAGCATATGTATCAATATCATGCACCTCTCGACTTACAAAAAGCCAACATTTCTATATGGCCGACCAACAAAGATGTGAACTCCATTTACCTACCAAATCAAAACCACATAAATCTAGCAACAACTCTAATGTCTATTCTCCCACCTCATTTCTGGCCGCATTAGAACCATAATTAATTTTAATTTTTTTTTCTCTTTTAGTGTTACTCATATATTAGCTACTTTAAATCATTTTCTTGTAACAGATCGAGAAACAAAAATATTTTTGAAATTTTAGGTACATCAACCAAATATGGTGCATAATGACACATTGTTTTTATTTTTTAGTAGAGCAATGATGTTAGTGGGCTAAATAGTTATTTGTTAAAGGGGAAGGGGGATAGGTAAGGGACGAACCCGTATCAGAGTGCGTATGCATGATTATCAAATGATCCCCATCTCTAGTACAACTATAATGAAAACTAAAACAATTAGAAATGAAATTAATGATTATCAAATGATTCCCTAGTTCTCTTGTCGTTGGATAGAAATCTTTGTTTTAGTATGAGTAGTTTTGAGACGATGTTACATATTTAAGCAAAATATATGAGCGCAGTGTTTCAATTCATATTGCACATACAACATGTAGCTTTTTCACATTAGGGTTTAGATTTTACTGTTTGTCTCTCAACAAGTTAACTTTTTCACATTCGGGTTTTGATTTCATGAACTGTTCGCTTTTGTTGGCATGCAAATGTGCATTAGCAAATCGTTAGATTTCATTAACCGTTACTTTATTCTTCTTTAGAGTTCTGAATCGATTTAAGATGAGACTGAAAAACGTAAGCAAACTGTACATGAGAAGGAAAGCAGAAGAGACACTTTTCTTTGTCTTTTGCCTTGCTTGCTCAAAAGTTTGTTTCATCAGCAACAACATGGCAGCATCAGATTGATTCATATTTCCAGGTTGAAAGCACTAAAATAGTAAAATGGAAGGAGATAAATTATGTCCCGTTGTATCAAGACGTCAAACCTAAATTTCTTTTCAGTGAAAATTATAAGCAAATTTATTGGGTATGGAAAAAAGTTTATAGGCGTTTTCAGTAAAAAATAAAGAAAGTAGAAGAAAAAACCACCAGTACACATCGTGGACGTGGATGAACTGTTTTGGTGTGTTTTTACCCAATATTAGGGGTCCCAAGGTTGCTCATACCTATCAAGAAATTATTGGAGGGAAGGAAGGACCACTTCGATATTTCATCTTCTTCACACTTTTGTCAATGTTCTTGGTAATTTTTTGTTTAACCACTCAACGGTTGTGTTGGTCTAAAATAAGGGAGCAAACCACAATCTCATTGTGAGTTTGGAAGAATTTGAGTTGTAGTGAACTGTGATTTGTATATAGCTCATCTCGTGAGACACATTAATCAATGACTTTTTTTTAGTACATCGATATATTTTTACACTAAGGGGAGAGGGAGTTCGGCTAAGTCACATGATGACAACCTAATTTGGTATCGAATTTGCCATCTGTGAGATTTGAACCGAAGACCTCTCACTTTCAAGTGAAGAGGAATACCACTAAACGGTAATATTGAGTGGTCTTAATCAACGACTATTAGACATTGATAATGGCTTCTAATATTTCACTACACTAATTGCCATTATTAGTAGGGTATGGTTGTTTTACCACGTATCATCGCTCCTTATTAGATTTTGTCTGTAATTAGTACCTCTTTCCAACAATGACAACTCTGTTCGACAAAGAAAACAATGACAACTCTATATACATACACATCTCTAATATCGAACTAGTTTGTCGCTATAATTTTCTTGAGAATAGTTCAATTTTCGAATTTTTATGATAGTACGTAACGCTTTGCGTCTCAAAAATGGCAGCTGGCCCATGACACAGTTAGGCCCAAAAGAGAGAGGATCACCGGGGTGCTCTGCATATCTGCCCTGAAAACGGTGTCGTTTGGCCTCTCCTAAAACTATAAAAGCGAACGCTCACATTTCTTTAAACCCTAAACCCTAAATCCCCATTTCTGGGGACTCCTCACCCTTCTGCACCACACAAACCTCCATGAAAGCGACGTCGCTTTCGGCAACTTTCATGCCCGTCAGACTCTTACCCCAACTCCGACTCCTCAGCACCTCTGTTCCGGCGACCCGTTACCCGCCCATGAAATTCTCGCCTTCCATTTCGTCCTCTCAGGCCGTACCCATTTTGTCGCGGGTCTTCCCCTTGAGGCTTAGGTACGTAGGGTTAGGGCTTCGTCGCTCTCTGCAGACTGAGCGAGCATTTTCAACTCGGGCGTTCCGGGGCTCCAGGACCGGGTCGGGGTCCGAGTTGCCACGTGCCTACGAGAGAAGAGCGGGTGGAGCTTCGAAGAGTCTGATTGAGGACGAGGCTGAGCTCAGTGACTGGGTCAGCGAGTTAAAGAGTGACTCGCGCGGCGAATCGGAGGGCCGTAGGGGGACGGTTGGAGAGAGGGGTACCGATAGGGAGTCTTACCCGATGAAGAGGAGCAGGAGAGATAGTGACTCTGGAGATTTTGGTGATTCTAAAAGGCGAGAATTTCGATCACCGAATCAGTCTTTTTCGAGAAATTCGGGGATGAGTAAGCGATTTGATAATAAATCTGAGGGTGATAGGAAAGAGAGAGCATTTCCACCCAGAAACAATCGTGGGAATCCGAATTCAAATGGTGATTTTGGAGACTTCAGTAGGCGAAGATTTCCGGCCCAAAATGATTCCTTTTCGAGAAATGCAGGGACAAGCAATCGCTTTGATAACAAATTTCGGAGTGATGATGACAAGGAAGACAGATTTCCCCGTAGAAACAATCGTGTGGACTCAAATTCGTTTTCAAAGGGGAGTTCGAGTTCAAAGGTGAAAGGGGAATCATTTACCAGGAATAGAGGTGGAAGAGATTCGGGTAAAGAATTGCGAGTAATGGATGATACTGAAGAGGAGGAGGTAAAACCATTTGGTGGTATTGGGGATTTTCTTAGTGAGGAAGAGAGTGACACTGCTGCTTCTGATGATGATGGTTTTGGAGTATTAAGAGAAAAAAATGAAGCTTCTTTGCTTCGTGGTTCAGATGATGAAGCGAGCAAAAGGGTTCTGCCGAAAAGTTCAGCTGGAAGCTCTGACTCTTATTTGAGTGAATCGCGGTATGTTCAACATCAACATTTTCATAATGGATTGTTGACAAGTATCTTGTCTTAACTTATTTTGAATGTTTGCAGGTTTGATCAATGTTCTGTCTCTCCGCTGTCCTTGAAAGGAATCAAGAACGCAGGATATGAAAAGATGACTGTAGTGCAAGAAGCTACTCTTCCAGTAATATTGAAAGGTTTGTTTCTTTACAAAATCGTGCACCGACTTTAGGATGAGAGAGAAAAGAGGAAGGGGGGGGGGGGCATCTTGTTTTGAACAATGCCACTTCATGAGGATACTGAAAGAAACAGAAGCTTTGTTTAATCAGGATTGCCTATAATATAAATAAGATCAAGTAACTACTGTGTCCTCTTAAGGATGTCTGTTTTTGTTTTTGCCTCTAAGATTTGATTGATATCTTTGCGTGTCCATGTTATGGAACTGCTTATTCTACTTTGTTGTGTTTTGTAGGCAAGGATGTGCTGGCCAAGGCTAGAACAGGCACTGGAAAAACTGTGGCGTTCTTGGTATGGAATCTCATTTGTTTCTCTGTGCGAATGAATGTTCTCGTGTTAAAAAAAGATGCAACATATATGATAAATTCCATGCTACTTTAGTTCATTTGAGGCATTGGATCTGTATCATCAATTTATGCAATTGCAGGGGACTTTTCATCCTACTTGACATTGAGTTTATTTGTTTCAGCTTCCATCAATTGAAGTTGTTGTAAATTCGCCTCCTATTACCCGTGATAACAAGCGACCACCAATTTTTGTACTTGTTATATGCCCAACCAGGGAGTTGGCAAGTCAAGCTGCTACTGAAGCCAATAAGTTGTTGAAATATCATCCCTCTATTGGTGTCCAAGTTGTGATCGGTGGTACACGACTTGCTTTAGAACAGAAACGTATCCAAGCCAACCCTTGCCAGGTAAGTTTTTTATTGCTGGAGAACTTTGTCATTTACTGCATCGCCCTGTTTCATTAACTTCACTAGCTAAATATAAACTGAGCTAATGATTAATTGTGCATTGACATAGCTCTAGAATTTCGTGAGCTAGTCTAATAGGTGAATTACCAAATCAAGTTAGTTTATAGACTTTTATAAAGTTGACAAGGTTTAATTGAGATGAAGGTTCGCATTAGATTCCATTACTTGATGCTGGCTCTTTTATTACTGATACAATACCAACTAAGGACAGAGATGAAAATTTCTATCAACATGGTTTGATCTGTGTTTAATTGACACTGTTTATGTGCAATGTAACACATATAAAACATACAGATTCTTGTCGCTACACCTGGAAGGCTCAAAGATCACATTGAGAATACTGCAGGATTTGCAACTAGGCTGATGGGTGTCAAAGTCCTTGTACTTGATGAAGCTGATCATTTACTGGATATGGGATTCCGTAAAGATATTGAAAGGATTATATCAGCTGTTCCCAAACAACGGCAGACACTTTTGTTTTCCGCCACTGTTCCGGAAGAGGTTTCTTTCACTACTATTTTTTGTGGTAATGTGAATTTTCAGTAAATGCGAAAAAAAACATACATTTAAATACATTGTAGATGAACACCGGTTTCTTCCTAATTGTAGGTCCGTCAAATCTGTCATATTGCTTTGAAAAGAGATCACGAATATATCAATACAGTTGAAGAAGGCAGTGAAGAGACACATGCACAGGTTGGCTTTTCTCTGACATGTATGTACGTGTATGCGTGTGTGTCCGTATTGATATGATATTTAATTTTGACCATTTGGTGATTAATATTTATGTTTGATGTTTGTATGGATGATTTTAGGTCACACAGACGCATTTGGTCGCTCCATTGGACAGGCATTTTTCCTTAGTATATAGTCTTCTTAAAGAGCATATTGCAGATGATGTTGACTATAAGGTAGGTATTGTATTACCCAAAGCCTTGGCTTGTTCAATTCATCCACCAGACTTTCAGGTGTTTTCATTAGTATCGATTTAATAACATAGATATTTTTCTCTTGGAAGCATGGTTTGTGTTGCCCACCATTATGCGATCTTATTTAACATATGCGAGCTGCATCACCTTTATTGCTTTCTTATGTAACATGTGATTCTCATTCATATTATGTGCAGGTTCTTGTATTCTGCACTACTGCTATGGTAACACGACTGGTTGCAGACCTTCTTGGTGAGCTGAACTTGAATGTCAGAGAGATCCATTCTAGAAAGCCACAGAGTTATAGAACCAGGGTTTCTGATGAATTTCGGAAATCAAAGGGTCTTATTCTTGTGACTTCTGATGTATCTGCACGTGGGGTTGATTATCCAGATGTTTCCCTAGTCATACAGGTAATATGCAAGATTTAAATAGAAGTTCCTTTGCCATTTATTGAGCATGCAATCTTTCAGTTAACCGAGTTCCATGTCTTTCAAAATCTTTTAGCTAAGTTGCTTTACCTTGTTTAAGCATCATAAACAGTTTCAGTACATTCTTTTGCAACTTCAGCTGCTGTAGATTTGAAACTAAGTCCCCTTATCATTGACCCTCACCTTTTTTTGCAAATATAGGTGGGCGTGCCAGCCGATAGACAACAGTATATACATCGACTTGGAAGAACTGGTCGTAAAGGCAAAGTGGGGCAAGGGATATTGCTACTGGCTCCTTGGGAGGAGTTCTTCTTGTCCAATATTAAGGATTTGCCAATATCCAAGGCTGCTGTACCGTCAGTCGATCCAGATACTACGAAGAAGGTGGTTTTTCCCCCTCTTGTTCTCCCTTGTTTCTTTCCTTTTTTCCTTGAAACATATAGTTTTATGTTTTAATGTTGGAATTGTATCTAACAGGTGGAACGAGCACTGTCCAAGGTGGAGATGAAGAACAAAGAAGCAGCGTACCAAGCATGGCTCGGGTATTACAATTCAAACAAGAAAGTGGGGCGTGATAAGCATAGGCTTGTGGAGCTTGCTAATGAGTTTAGCCGAAGCATGGGGCTGGACAACCCTCCGGCCATTCCCAAGCTCGTTCTTGGCAAGATGGGGCTTAAGAATGTCCCTGGATTGCGTTCCAAGTAGCTTCGTTAGCAGCCAACATGGTCAGTTGATTCGGTTGTCCCGATTACTAGTTAACAATTGAAAAACTTAAATTTATTGTTAAGAGATTTTGTAGTTGAAGTTGAACAAAGTATGCTGCTATGCGATGCGACACAGACAACACAAACTTAAACACAAACTATTGTTGTTTAATATTTTTTTAGGGTACATGTGGAAAGTTGAAGTTTGTATTCCTAAAGCTTTAAGTATTTAGTTTGTTGTACGAGCGAGTTTGCGTGTCCAATGCTGAGTGGGGAAGATAAGAAAGGAAAAATAAATGGGGAAGAATATGGCTAGCATTCCTCTTTCGGCAGAAAGTGATTCTATACCGAAAAGTATTATAAAACTAAACTTGGGCTAATAAATAATTTCATATTTCCACACAAGTCGATTGTTATTTCATTTTCTAGTATATTTTTGTGACTTGAAAACAAATTATCCTTTAATACTTGCTCCGCTCCATCAGCCTTTTTGCACCTGCTTTACCAAGTCCTTGATCAAAAAGAGTCCGACGTCCCAACATTTCCAGCTTCTTACTCGCACTGTCGAGATCTTTACATATTCCTTCCTTGATCCCTCTGAGTTCCGCCTCAAATCGCGACCTGAAAAGAGCGATCTCTCTCTCAACCACTTCAGCTCGAGAGAGGTCAATGTGCAACGAAGCTCCTTACAAGAGCCGATAGCCCGTTCATTGGATTCCATTTGAGAATGTACGAGTCGTGCATGCTCGATACGAGGTTTCTCCGCGTGATACTCCCTAGTTGTGTCGTCAACCCTGACCGAAGTTGGTAGAAGCTTGCCAGTACAGCGGGAAAATCCTTAACTCGGCGCCAGCTTGGTACTTGAGAAGCGACATGGTTACCAGCATCTGAACATCCTTGCTTCCAGCGCCTGCTGGTACTTGTGAAACGACATCTCTACTGCGATGGATCAACAAGAATGAGCATAAAATTCGCACTTGCATCGCGTGTACCCAGTTTGCTGTTCATCACTTGGCCAAAACCCATTTGGGACGTAGAAATCCGTCACTTGAACATAGCCTAAACAGTCGAGTTCAGTTTCTTGGGAGCTAATTTAATCAGATGGCACAGTTTGTTTCGGATTTGGAACCGGAATTGGCAGTTCCATCACCTTCGCCGGATTTCTTTAAGTGTTACCCCCTTTCTCTTTCTCTTGTATGATGAAAGCTAATAAAATAAAATAAAATCAATAAGAGATTAAGACTCGAGAAAATACTGAAATGATTGTTATATAATTTCTACAGCTGAATAATTGTTCCAACAAAAATCTCAGTTTTGTCTAGTGACGTTTGCCTGAAATTATTCATCCAGCAGCAATCAGAATAATCCATCTCCGTTGTGGAAAACAGGAAAAATAAGTGCAGTTCGCCCTCCGTCGCCTTTTTTTTAATATAAAATGGCCGACGGCGAACGGTGGACGATGGAGGCACTAGATTTGGAAGAGAACAGAACAGGCACATAAAGGAGCGGAGTAACTTGTAGGGCAAGTATTGACCAAAGAAAAAAAGAAAAAACTCATAAGGTAAGTATATAACCAACCTTAATTATAATGCTGCCCTAAACAAACTCTAATCCAAAGATATTTCATCCGTACCCATCCCTCATCGTAAGTCGTAAACAATCATATCACTGATATTATCTTATTATTTTACCCACATGTCTTATTTTCTCAACCACCTTATATTGTCATATATATTTTATTATAAGATGATTGAGAAAACAAAACATGCGGCTGGACTGCGGACATAGCAGCACTCAAGACACAAGAAAATACAAGCACATATATGTATAAAACTGAAAGGCAAAACACGATCATTTTAGCAAATAAGAATGTTTACTATGAAAAGCGTGTATAATCCAGTCTCTCCTTTATAACTTTCAGGCTGAACCAACCCTGGTTGTCCGACTCGTGTCACGTATTGCCTATTAAGCTATTAGCAACAAATGTATGGAGGTTGTCTACGTAGTTAATATAAGTGGACAACAAGTGTAAAACTCACTCTGAGAAATCACTCCGAAATAGCATCTCTTAAACTCTAGTGAATCTCATTTTGGAAACTGCATTTTGAGGGTTCAAATCCATAAGCTTGAACTGAGACCCTACTAGGGTTCCTGTCTATATATAACCCAAACCCATATCCTACAGTGTCATTTAACTGACGATGAACTAGTTTGTTTATATATTTCAGATTGCAGATGCACTTGGCAACCTTTCGCATTTCTGCAAACGAAAACAAAATCCGAGATCATGCTTTGATGCCTAAGCATGGAGAAATTTTTCCAGGTTCTCGAAATACCAGCTCAAGATTGCCGGCTCGTGTTCCCCGCCTATAGGTGTTTTGAGAACCTGAACAAATTTCTCCAGAAAAATGACGCATCCACCGTACCATAAAAATTAAAAGAACGAAAGGACTGTCGGTGAAACCGAAAATGTTTCAATTTCATATATGGCGGTGTTAATTGCTACACTGTTGAAAATCTTGGACAAAGAGTACATAAAAGAGATGGTACACGTATTCTGATCGAAAAAACCCTAATACATTGCGTGCAAGAGATTCCTGGTCCAACAGTGTTCTAACAGTAAAATCCTAAACTCTGAACCTAAACCCAAGTTTTCTACTTCAGTAGAGTTACAAAGTGCCTAACCCTGAAACGGGCAATAAAGTCGCAGAGTCCCGCCTTCCCCCTCACCATCACATCACCATCATTTGACCACCGATCTTGTTCTTGACGAAAATGGAGTAAATTACTTTCTATTGTAAATAACGACTCCAAGCAGGCATGATGTGATCAGGAAGATACCAAGAAATCACGTAATGAAATAGTCTAATTCCTTCCCCTCTTGAGAATGGGGCAAGAGCAGGAATGCTCGGTGCTGGGAGGGACGGTCATTGTAGTTTCTTCCACCATCATCCCCTCACTGTTCGGGTAATGCTAAAGGTGGAAACTCCTCATGTATCATCTGATAGTTCCCCTGGGCCACTGATCTGGCAAAATGATCAAACTCCCCTGTTAAGAT
>JAOTRO020117015.1:0-13558 GCA_028566515.2 Pyracantha coccinea | reverse complement strand
CTCCGATGCCAAAGTTAGAATTTGAGGGAAAAGTGTTCAAAGAAAGTTGGAGAATTTTAGAAGAGAATTCGACCTAGGTTTTTGGAGAAATGAGGAGTTATATATAGGGGTGTGGCCGGCCCTATTTGGAGAAATAGGGACCAACCACTTATGGTGATGATTTGAGTGTAATTATAATCAATAAGGCAATGATTCAATTGATTGGGTCATTAATCAATTGATTAGCTAATTAATCCTAATTTGAAAAGAATAATTGAGAGGTTACCTTGTGGGGAGGATTTGATGAGGATTGATGAAATAGATTTTGAATAAATACCTATTTTGATCACCTTTGACCTTGATGGAGCCGTTATTGTCCGATGTTTGCGCGTGGAAGTCCCAGTGTGCCTCGAGGGTAATTTTGTCTTTTTAACCCAAAAATCCACGTGTTGCGTCCATAATTTTCTTAATTATTTTTGGCTCCATAAATACCCCCACACTGTTGGGCTGTTCGCAAGAAAGGGCAGCAGGTGTAAAGATCTTCTCTTGCTTTAGGAAACATAGTACTGTTTCCTATTTTGATGTAGATTCCCTCTTTAATTGGAAATTATATCCTTCTAGGAAAGGGAAATAAATTACTTCCAAATTCTATTGAAGTCTACCTTGAGTAGATGATTAAATCAACTTCAAAGAGCAATTTATTCTACCCTACAAGAGAGAGAAAGCTAGAGGATATTTATTCTACCGTCTTTCGTTGCTTTCTTTCTCTTTTCTGCGCCGCACCGAGGTAAGAAAAATTATTTTTCCTTGTCTTCTTCTTGGATAGTGTTACCGCAGGGCAGCCGTCGGGGTGGTGCAACATGTCGGCTGGCAGGGGCCAGGAGTCGACTCAGCATGGGCCGATGAGGTATTGTGGCAGGGACCACTGCTTGGGCTGCTCGGTTTGGCTAAAGCCAAGGGCAGCTGTGCGGTTGGGGCCACAAATTGAGGCGTTGGGGCGTAGTGCTAGGTGAGCTACATAGCTCATGTCCTTTGGGCTCTTGGACCTGACGCTGGCCAAGTCGGCGATTGAGAGAAATGAGAAGGTCGCGGGCCTCATGGGCTGTTAGAATGCTGGGCATGCCGAGAGAAAAAATGGGGGAAAAGCCAGTATGGGTTGAGCTCCCTTGCTGAGTACCGTGAATGGCGTTCGCTGCTTAGTCCTCTTCGTTGGAAGAAATGTGGGCTACTTCCGAGAAAAGAGATAAAGAGGATCAAGGCATTGGCTCGTCTGATCGCTGTTATGGAGCCTACTATGAATGAAGGTTGAAAGAAGAGATCTTCCCTACCTGCTCAAGAGATGTTGGTTGAGAAAAAACTGAAGACTTCCTCCGCTACTCATGAGGGTCTGCCTGCTGGTGAAAGGCCTATGATTGACTTGACTTCTTCCAATGGGAAGAAAAATAAGGGAGCTAGATCTGAGCCTGTGTTGCCTGCCATGCCAAAAATGGCTAGTACAACTGCTGATAGGATTGCTTAACGTAAAAGTTCTATCATGCCTCCAGTGCCAAAGTCTGTACCAAGACGTGCGTTGGGAGCTAAGTCCAGTTCACCTTTAGAGAGGCTTGCTACTATGAAGAGTGATAAGGTGGACTTTGCTGCTAAAGTGGCGCCAAGGCCTATTCCTCTTGCTGCTGAGACTGGTTCGCCTGCTGAGAAAGAAGAGACTGCTCGCTTGGGCAGTTGTCGAAATCCACCAAGCCTGTTGCTGGAGAAGCTGCTGAGATCTGTGCACTTTTAAAGCCATATCTGCTTGAAGACATGGACGGGTGTGCCAAGCTCGTTGATGCAGTTAGACGGGTTATTCGCCCAAGTTCCTTTGCAAAGCATACGACATAATATAGAATGACTGCTCTGCTTGCTGTGATGCAGAAAATGGCGATTTTGGCAGCTGAGTCTATGTTCCTTGACCAAGAGGATACCAAGGCTAATAAGGAAATGGCAAAGACTATAGCAGCTGAAGCTTATTCTTCTGCTGAGAAGATTACAAAGTTGGAGTCTGAGCTCATCGCTTTGAAAGGGTCCAATATCTCTGCAGCTTGAGACCGTTTGCCAGGAGATCATTGACTTGAAGACTAGGCTTGACACGATCCAAGTTAAGTATGAAAGTGCAGAGAAGGAGATTGGCTGTTATATACCTCAGATTCAAGATCTTGAGTGTGTCCTTTCTGAACTTCATTCCACTGCTTACTTAAAGGATGAAGAGTTAATTGTTGCTTATAATGAAGTGATCCACTTCAAGAAGATCGTCGATATGCTTTAGCCCCAAGTACTCCAAGGTGCACTGAAGATCAACGAAAGTTTGAAGAAGGAAGTGGATGAGCTATAGCGTGTTCGTGTTGGTCTGCTCAAGGAGAACGAGCAGCTGAAATGTGAGAAGGCTGGGCTCAAGGCTTCATTTGTTCACAGTCATGCCGAGTTCTACGAGCTGGGTTATGTAGATCATCTATTTGGTAGGCCGTCTGACTTTGAGTTTGTTGGGAAAGACTTCAGGACCATCTCTATTTCTCCAGAAGACTTGCTTGCCTTTACTTTTGAGGCTTCTATTGGTGAAGTAGTCGGAGAAGTTGGTGCCCATGTTGAGGCAACCAAGGAGGAAGCATTGGATGATGCCACTATTGAGAGCGTCGCGGCTGCTAAAGGTGTGGCGACCGAGTAGTCATGGGATGTCCAAGCTGCTGAAGAGTATCCTTCAAGGCAGCCTTTAGGATTTTCTTTGTTTTGCTTGTTGCTTTTTTCTTTGCTTGAACTCCTTCGGCCTTTGCTATTTGTTTATCAATTTTGCTAGAAAATTTAATAAACTTACTCCCAACCTTTGACTTTTAGGCCAACGGCAGGCGTGCTGCTTTTCTATAAGTAGACAAGCCCACATAACCTATGCAATCATAGGTGTTGGTGTAGAATTTTTTGTAAAGTTCTTAGCCATAAGGTCGGTAGCTGGACACCTTACTTACAAAAGCATACGAGTCCGCGTGACCACTTGGCTGTTAACCTTGGCTTTCTTTAATCCTCTGAGCTATGTGGCCTGCATCATATCACACTAAAGATTTTTAGGTTATGAAATTCGCTAACCTTTTGTATCAAAAGTACATGGTTGTACGAAATTTCGTAAGCAAAGGTCCAAGAGAACTCCTTGCATTTTATGTAACCAATTTTGTGGGTTGCGTCGCAAGTATCGAAACACTTTAGGAATTAGTGCGGTTGTATAAGTTTAGCACAGCTTACTACTCAAAGGGCAAGCCGTAGGCAGTCTTCAGGAAGCCGTAGGCTACATTAGTGCACTCGGTAGTAGCTTTAAGGTTCCAGGGCAGCCGTCTATAGGGCGCACTGCGTAATGTGCCTCCTCCGTCTCAGAGGCTCGGTTCCCCATAGATTAAGCCAAGAGACCCAAAATCCTGGCACAAGTCATCGTGATCCTAGTTAAACCAGGGCAGCCCGACTCATACACGTCTAGATATTCAAAGTGTAAAGTTTATCCTCTCGCATTAGAGAGAAAACCCATTTGGGTGTCGAGGAATTGGTTTACCTTCTCGCACTGGACATATATTAGTTTATCTTCTCGCACCAGAGAGCACGGTTGGCAATTCCTGCGATAAGTCCCTAAGAAGAGCGCGGTCTTCTTTTGAAGTGCAGAAGTGATCAGTTGTTGTAAGCATGCAGCCGAGCCAAGTTGTAGATTACTTCTAAATTCCCCATTGAAAAACAAGTGAAACGAACGAAAACTTAGCTGTAAGGTAGGAACTGCATAACAACTGGATAGTCCTCAGCTTGCAAGGTGGTGCCCATCAAGCTACTTGAGCCTTCGGGCTTTAATGTAGTAGGGGGTCATGCACGGTACTTCTTCAGATTGTAAGAGTTCCACTGTTTTTTTTATCTCTTTGTCGTTCATAGTGGCGAGGGTATAGCCACCTTTGCCGCCTACTCTGCTAATCTTGTACGGACCTTCCCAGATGGGATCCATCTTTTTGGAGCCTTCTTTGTGGGCAGTGAGTGGCCATCTCTTTTCTATTCTGCTCGATGCTTGGTAGTAGAGTGCTGATACTTGGTAGGATGCCATTGGGAGGAATGATTGCTTCTGAACCCAATGCCAAAGAGAAAGGAGTCTCATTGGTTGCTCATCGTTTGGTTGTGTGATACGCCCATAAACATCCAGGAAGTTCGTATGGCCATTTTCCCTTCTTTTCGGATAGGGATTTCTTGAGGCAGTCGAGAATCGTCTTGTTGGATGCTTCGGTTTGCCCATTGCCTTGGGGATACCTCTGCATACACATGTGCTGATTGCTGCCATATTTCTGGAAAAACTTCTCCAAATCTTTGCCTACAAATTAAGGGTCGTTGTCTATGATGATGGATTGAGGGATGCCGAATAGGCAAATGATGTTCCCCTATATGAAGCGCTCTATGTCCATCTGAGTTGTGGATGTCATAGGCTCTGCTTCCACCAGCCTTGGCAGTGATCGCACTTTTGTACTAACTCCTTACCATCTTGATGCATAGTAGGCCAATAATAGCATGCGTTAAGAGCCTTCTGTGCTAAGGATCGGCCTCCAGAGTGATTTCCACAAACACTTTCGTGGATTGAACTTAGAACCTTTAGATCGTCAGGAGGCGCTAGGCAGTGAAAATGTGGTCCAATGTAGGATCTTTGGATAAGAATGTCGTTCCACATGTAGTAACGTGTTGCTTTTGTTTCAAGCTTTCTAGACTCCAATCTTTCTATAAAGAGTGTGCCATTGACCAGGTCATCTATAACATAATCCTACCAGTTTAGAGTTGTACTAACCTATGATTGCTAGCTCTGCCTATATGCTTGGCTTATCTAGATATTCCATCGAAATGGAGAGTTTGAGTTGGTGGTTGAAGGCAGAGCCTAGGCCAACTTACACGTCCACATAGGCGTTGTCTGCCTGCAGAACTTGAGTGAGGGTGTAAATTTGAGACGCCTCAAGTTTCTTTCATACCTTCTCTAGGTACCAGGCCATCTTCGGATGTTTTGCCATATGCTCCCTAGTAGTCTGGCTGGTGATTAGCTGGGAATCAGAATGAATTGCAAGCTTTTTCAACGTCAAGTCTTTTGCCATTCAGAGGCCTTCTAGTAGGGCTCCGTACTCTGCTTCATTGTTGGATGCTTTGAAGCCTATAATGATTACCTGCTCAAGCATCAAACCACCTGGGGTGATAAGGACCACGCCTACTTCCGAGCCTTTATAGTTGGATGCGTCGTCGACGTGCAAATGCCAGAAGTCTCATTGGGTGAAGCAGACGTGACTAGCGCGTGCTCAGTTGCCTCTCAAGTGTCGTTGGGTCGCTCTATTATGTCACCTAAGCTAGGAGTGAAGGTGTAGTAGGGAGCCGTGGAGCTGGGGCCATCTTACACGCAGCAGGAGATGCTCAAGTACTGGTATTGGGCCACTCTAAATCTGAATTAGGGATCAAGGGTTGACCGAGGCCGTGTGACACGCAACAGGAGGTGGTGCTCACCTACCAGTACATGTTGCTCCTATGTAGAATCTTTTAGGGCGATGACGACAAAACTTACTTTTGAGTGTGTCCTTCTAGTGTTTGCCTACCCTTGGCGCGCCTTTTAGGCTGTGTTGTTGTGTTCATCAGAAAACTTTGCATCCACCAGTGTCTGCACCTTTATCGTCGCACGATTAGATTGGGCGGAACAGTGTGTGATGGGGATGACTACGTGCATGTGAAGGTATAACTTGAGCTTCCGAGTTGCAACAACTGTCACCAAAGTTAGCTTTTGAATTTCCAGTAGTTGGTTTTCGCACCGAGGAGAGCTTTTGAACTGTGGAATACAGGTAATCGGGCCCCCAACGCTTCTCGGATGAAGGTAAAGCTTATTGCTGCTTCAAATACCGTCAAGCATGTAAATAAGTCCTCCACTACTTCAGGTTTAGGATAGCAGGGAGGTGGTGTCAGGTACTTCTTCAAGTCTTTGAATGCTTTCTCTCTCTCATCGTTCTATTCATCTTGTTGCTCTTTTTCGATTGAGTCAAAAAAATGGCTCACGTTGATTCGTGGACCACAAGGGTAAACAATTGAGTGTCGTTGCTCGTCTGGTCAGACCTTAAATCTCCTTCAGAGTAGTGGGGACTTCATATTCAAGATTACTTGAATTTTCCTTGAATGTGCATCGGCAAGCCTTATACCAAAGTGCATGCTTCTTTGTCAGAGCGAAAGAGTTTGCAAAACTTAGATCTTCTTTCATGATCAATTTTCTGAACAGCGGGTCGTCTGCTGCAAGTCCTTTTTGGAAGGTTGCTCTAGCTATTGAGTCGTTGCGTCCAACTATCTTTGCTTTCTCTGCTTTGAACCTCTTCACATAGTCGCGAAGCGACTCCTTTGGCTTCTTCTTGACTTTGAACAAGTGGTCGGACTTCTTCTTGATTGAGCAATAGGATGAATATTCTTTGGTGAAAACCAAAGAAAGTTCGTCGAAACTCTGGATGGATTATGGCGGCAAAGTGTAGAACCAATCTTGCACCTCGCCTTGTAGAGTGGTGGCGAATATCTTGCACATGAGAGCTCGTTGTTCCAATAAAGGATCATTGTGCTTCGATAGTGCTTTAGGTGTCTTTCCAAGTTTGCATCTCCTTTGAAAGATGTGAAATGTTGCATGCTGAACTTGCGTGGAGGCTCTGCCTGCTCGATCTCATCTGTGAAGGGTGACCTGCTTATGTTGGTCATCTCCCATCGTAGCACCTCATGAGTGACCTTGTTGCGTTGGAAATCATGTAATCACTCAGTCAAAAGCCTCTATCCCTCTTCCTGAATTTCCCTTTGTTGGGGTAGCAAACTTCTTGGTTGCCCCCGATCTTGGTCTATTGGTTTAGGCTACTCTTCTATATGCTCGACTCATCTGCTTTTCTATGTGGTATGTTCTTAGCAGGCAAGTGAATTACTTGTAGGCTGCCGATTGAACTTGAGCAGGATTGAGTGACTGCTTATCTCTGTCCGTCGTGCTACCTACTCCGATGTAAGGTGGATGATGCTCCTTGCGGGACTAGCCGCAAATGAACACTTTGCCTGGAAGGTTGCTCATGTTCATTATCGGAGTATGGCCTCAACCGTGAGTGCACGCTCCTCCGCATGCTAAGATGAAAGTATAGGCTATCTCGGGGCCCTAGTTGGGAGTGTACACTACCCAAATGCTCAATTTGTGATTGGTAGAGTGGCTGGTTACCAGGATGCTGCTGAAGAGGTTCTTTGCCTGCCCTTGTCGTACTTCAGGACACCACATCTGGGGCACGTTGCATCTCGGTACGCTACAAGAGTTGATTTACCAAGGTCGCCTATTGCACATAGGGCTTATCAACTCTACGACTTGTCGACACAAGGGTTTTTCACCATTTAGGTTGGAAGAGCTTGGACGGTATGCGTCTCCTTGAATAGTGGAAGTGTAATGGACTATGGGCGCAAAATTTGAGTTAGGATATGTCAAATCTGCAATGGGAGTAGGTTGGATCTCGAATTGGGCCGCGAAAGCGAGTCGGATCACCGGGGCAAGTCGGGTCGCTGACGGGGGCTAGGCCACTCGTATGGGGTTACTCTATGTGCGGTGCGCATGGGCACTGGGCCTGGGCTTAGCTTTTAAGCGTGCTAAGCTTGAATAGTTTGGGCCGTGCGCTGAGTGGAAGCGTGCAGGGCATGGGCCTACACTGCTGGGGTAGCGCTTGGGCTTGCGTTGTTGGGGCAGCGGCTTGGGCTGCATTTGCCTCCTGGGCTTGCTGCTGCATATTGGTGTGGGCTTGGGTTTGTGGCTACCTAGTTGCTTGGGCCTTAGCTGCTTGGGCCTCAACTGCCATTGCAGCACCGTGGGTTTGATAAATATGGGCTTCCTTGCACTAGGCTAGTGGCCTTGTGGCACGGGCCAGGGCCTGCTGCTGCGAGGTAGCCTGTTCACCGTGGATACTGGGCTCGCCTAGGGCCGTTGTCGTGGTTGCTGCCATGGTGGCTACCACGGTGGTGCCTCGTGGGGGTGGTGCCGCTCCACTCGCCATTGCGTTAAGCCTCATGGATCATCGTGGTCCAAATCCTTTAACGTAGGAAGTTCCGATCGTCGTGGTTTCTGAATTTCTTCTCATTGTACTTTTCTTTTACGTTCATTCAAAGAATTTTTATATAAAAAGTTCTAGGAATAAAAATGTATGAAAAATCTACGAATGAACAAAAAATGGAAAACCATGAATATGAGAGTCTTCTTCGAGCATGTGAATCAAGGCTCTCAATGAAAGCACCAATTTGTGGATGCAAAATTTCCGCGATCTCCTTCTTGGAGGAAAATGCACCTACAATACAATTAACACCTAAGATCAAGGCCAAGAACCTCACGCGCCCACGATGAATGTGGGGCTTTGGCCGAAGAATCTCCAATGCCAAAGTTAGAATTTGAGAGAGAAAGGGTTTAGAGAATTGGACTTAGATTTTTTGGAGAAATGAGGGGCTAGATATAAGGGTGTGGGGGTGTGGTCGGCCCTATTTGGAGAAATAGGGATCGGCCACTTATGATGGAAATTGGCTCTAATTGCAAGATATTATGCCAAATAATAACATGCAATCAATTAGGTAATTAATCAACTAATTTGGCAATTATTCCCAATTTGAAATAATAATTGGGAGTTACCTTGTGGGAGAAGAGGGTTTTAAAAGAATACCATTTTGATCACCTTTGACCTCAACTGAGCCATTATTGTCCATTGCATGTGCATGGGAGTCTCGATGTGCCTTAGGGTAATTTTATCCTTTTAACCCAAAAGTCCACCTATCGCCTTCATAATTTTCTTGATTATTTTTTGCTCCACACCAACCATAATCTCAGTCAAACCCAAGATGTCGACCTTTTGGTCATTAGACAGGAATGATTCATTCTTGGTGGAAAGAAACATCTCACTAAACAATCAACAAACAAAATTAGAAATGCAGTCAAACAAGATGAAGATGGAACATTTATTTTTTATCAACAAATCGAATGGGAGTCCCAGACGTAGTAAACACATTACTTTTCACAATCATAAAACAGTTCATAGGAACATCCAGTAATGTCACCTCAAGAATTTATGACCAACTTAGTAACTTTAGATGTCCGACCTTAAGTAATTTTAGATGGTACAAAGATGTTTTCATGTCTAGAGTTGTGCTTAGAGAAGACAGCAATCAACCATTTTGAAAAGAAAAATTCATTAATAGTTTGCCAAACTTGTTTGCCCACAAAATCAGACAAGTTTAGTCAGTGAAGAAGGTATCATACCATATAATACCCTTACTTATGCAAATAATCCAGAAGAAAGGATTAAAAATGTGTATTGATATGAAAATCACAAAATAAGTTAACAAAGACAAGTCAATAGCCAAATACGAATTAGGAACATTTTGTGAACAATATAGACTACCCCCTATTGCTCCATTTAACATAAAGAGGAACTTAAAAACCTACAATAGGTACCCAAGTAGGAGACACCCCAAATACAAAAAATACAAATTCAAAAATAAGAATTTTGAAGCAAACAATTTTTACTAGAAACCCAAGTCCAGCAAGAAGTGGAAGAGGAAGCCCTCATGAAAATTCCACTCTAAAAACCAAGAACAAAAAGGAAATTGCTACAAGTGTGGCAAATTCGCTCACTACGCAAAAAAATGTAGAGTCAAGAAAATAATCAACCAGTTAAAGATCTCAGAAGAAGAGAAAGTCCAGTTAATCCAAGTCTTAGAATAAAGAGACACAGACCATAGTCAATCTGAAGATCATTTAGAGTTTAATTCATCCTCTTCCAGTTACTCCTCAAGTAGCCTTTTGACACGCCCCGACCCCAATGTCCTCGGAACATTGCGATGGTCACCTGCTGGCCGACACCCGAGGGTGAGAAAGCCATTTATTGAAAACATGAGAACTAAAATACGAATAAGATAAGAGAAATTTAAATATAATTAATATGCAAAGAGGAACGTGGTCAGAGCATACAACTAACTAGAACACTAAAAAGAATAATATAAAATTGAATGAAACAAAGGATGGGTCCTACATCAAGGGGACTTGAAGATGGCAATGTGGAAATGCCTTGACGCCGGGATTGTATCCCTCGATTCTAAGTCCTGAAGGGGGTGCGAAACAAACATGAGTGGATCAAGTTGATATACATATATAATAAAACAGTTATCAACATACTAACTCCGAAGGTTTTATGAAAACTAATAGCATTACAGGTGGTAGGTTTTTCTGAAAACCTTAACATGCCATAAAACCTTTCATAAAACATATCTCGTATGTAGTGTTCTAACTAGTGGTATCATAATCGCCCAAAGGCATAACATAGAACTCTTCCTTCAGAACACTTCCTTCACAAGTATCAATCACATGTAGGCTCCTATAGCACCCATCCGAAGGCATATATAAATATCATCGCCCGAAGGCTCCTACAGCACCCACCCGAAGGCATACATATAGTGACCACTAGATACGCACAAAACCATTGAACATAGTATTTCCAAACATAGGTATATATATATATATTTCAAAAACATCTTCATAGTATAAAGTCATCCATCATCTATACTATAAAGAAGTGTGTGAAAACATGTTCTAAATAGTATATTGTCATCCATTAGATACCCTACAAGAACATGGGTTTGATAGAAAATATGGTATTCCAAAATAAGCTCAGTATAGCATGATAATCAAGTTCTCATAAAATGTTCAAAAAACGTGTTCAGTAAATCATACTTTTAATGTATGAATTTCTACTACTAAAACATTCATTTTAGAAAGGGTCCACTCACAGATACTTCGTCGCAGAAAAGCCACGCAACTAGTGAAGACGGAATCGCCACAAACAATTGCTCTTAAGCACATAAAGGGTCCCATTAATAAAACTATATTATAACAATTGAATTTGGGATAACGGGCATCGGAAATGGATTCAGGACATCGAATTACCCTAAGAAGGGTCCTCGTTAAATTTTGAAAAGTCAACAAAAAGTCAACACATGAATATTCCAGAGAATATTCCCTAAAGGAATATTCCAGAGAATATTCCCCAATGAAATATTCCATAGAATATTCCCCAATGAAATATTCCATAGAATAGTCCATATGGGTTGGGTTTGTGCAGCCAGGCCTAGGTTTGTTTTTGGGCTTGGTAACCGATGGGTTTTGGGCTGTTCAATAGCCCAAGGCCTGTTGGGTTGGGTTTCTGGGTAAAGGGGTTTAGGTTGGTTATAGGTTGGCCCTAAAGGCCCATGGGTTTTAGGTTGGCTGGGTGGCCTGAGGGCCTTATGTCCAAATGGTTTTGGTTGTGGGTTGAAAGGCCCCAAGACCTAGTTTCGACAGAAAGAGGACTCCGGAGCTTCCAAGCTCCGGTCAAACCCAAAATGTGACCAACACATGTCAAATAAAATACTAAACTGAAGCCCAAGAGAAGAGGAAGATATATATACCATTTTCAAGACATGTCGTGGTTGGAGCTCCCCAGAGTTTCGCTTGGGAACCCAAAGGTTCACACCGGAAATTGAGCTTTGGTTTCCTTCTTCGTTCCATCGCGATCACATCATTCACAAACCTAAACTAGGTTAGAGTTAAACCATAAAGATGAATAAAAGAGGACCAAGGTACTTCGAGGCTTACCCCACGTCTGAAGGCCGAGAAGCTCGCCGAATTTCTCCAAACTTTTGCACCAGTTTCCATGGTGCTACCATCCTTGTCTTCACTAGCAGAGGGAGAAGAAGAACGAGGGAGATGTGGGAGAAGAGAGAACTATGAGAGAGGAGAGAGGTGAGAGACCGGGGAGAGCAGAGATGAGAAAGGCCGAGGAACACAAAAACAAGGTGGGCCCCACGTGGCTCACCAACCAATCCCATAAAACAATTTAAAATTGGGGTTGGGGTTTCACAATCTACCCCCCTTAAATAAAATTTCATCCTCAAAATTTAAAATAACTTGCTACACTGAAAAGCTCAAAAATAGGGAGAAGAAAAAGAAAAAATATATATGTATAAAGAAGAAATCAAGTCGGAGTGGTTGCATCAAAGAAAATATGCCACCCCGTCGCGAGCGGGTTGCCAAATCCTCTTCCATGCCTCCAAGTTCCTACTTTCTTCCCTCATTGGTATAAAAGTAGAAACATAAACTTCATAAAAATATAAAGTCGAAAACATAAAATAGCTTAAGGTCAAAAGTAAGTACGTAAAATACAATAGCATCAAAATAGATAAGTAATAACATAGAGGTTAGAAACTCATGCTAAACTTAAAACTGAAAGAGGAAATACTTTCCCCAAAACATTTGTAACATCAAAGACAAATAACTATAGTAAAGGAAGTTAAAATACTTGTACTAAAAACCAAAACTGAAAATGAGAGTGGGTCTCGCCCAAGCATACGAAATGTCACGTACTTCGAAATAAGTTATCTTTGGTTCGAGCCCCAACAATCACAAATTTGTAGCAGCTTCAGTAGACAGGTCTTCCTGCCCACTTGCTTAATAAACCCAATGAATAAGTGATCGATACAATAGTTGGCCATCCGCGATATCGACCACACATTTGTTGTCTCGATAAGCAAGCAGTAATTTCTTGAGTGTGCATAATTTCACACGTTGTAAATTTGATCCTTCGAAAACCAGTTCATAATACTCCTCTGTCAACCAGTGTTGCCTGTAGAAAACTCTTGTACCATGTTGCAAAAAGTGCCATACCCAAACTGAACAAAAAATGTCGTCATAAAACTCTATCCAGCACCAAGCATCCCATATTCTTTAATTCTTCTAAATGTGACCAACTACTCCAGTGTTTTGCCAACGAAGAACCCACTCGAAAATGGTACTTTGTGATTCAAGACAAGTGCCTACCATGTTAATAGTAGAACCAAAAGCTCGAACCAAGCAAGCAGAAAATGAGGAGTCACTTTCCCCAACCAGCAGTATCTCTTGGGAGCTGTTGCAGTGTTCAAACCACCTCTCCATTTTTGCTTAGTTGCAGATTTCTAGCCAAACAAGGCCAAAGTTGGTGGAAAGAATAAGGACTCTCTAGTGATCAACCTGAAAACCCAATGAGAGCACACACCTTTCGAGAGAAGTGTAAATTCTACATGTGCTTAAGCCACACGACGAGTGAACACAACATGTCCTCCAAAGTCTAGTTCACTTAGATATCAGACTCAAAACTCTAGATGGAATTTAGTCTCAGTAGATGCCTATCAAAGGTGCGTTAGGGTTGGGTGGAAGATACCTTTAAAATATTTGGGCAATTGAACTTATTTACATATTTTTGGAAAAGACCTACTAGAGTACTATATGATGTTTATGAATTGCAGCAGGATAATGAGGGGTGACTATGCAATTCTGCGTGAAGATAGTGATGCAATCTGCTGATCATCTACACTACAATCTTCACCAACTCTTACTAAAAGATGGTTTTAACCTAATGGACCACAAGAAACTCTTCCTGGTAAGTATGGTCAGCTTATGAAAGGGTATGCTCCTAACGCTCCTGTCTAAATCGATAATAACTGGATGCACTCTGCCGCCGAAGCGATCGAT